>CM029551.1:35683727-35798727 GCA_017141385.1 Sogatella furcifera
TCAATGTCTGAACATTCTGAGAGCATTCAAACTTAGTTTATGCATTATTTATTTATTATATTTATGCATTTATTCTATTTATTCATTTATTCTATTAATTCATTTATTTTTTCCAAGAATTTAAACTTAGTTCAGGCATTTTTGATTAATTCATTCTATTATTATATTTTTTCCAGTGATAAAACACCAAGATCCAGAGAGCTAATATAAGTTAGTTACTTTTCCCTGATTTTCAGCATTATCTGAAATGAGCTAACGTCTCTTGACAACTACAAGTTGCAGATGTCTCGTTCAAGGAGCTTCCTTCCCGTAAGATTGCGTATCAATTTTGGACCTTTGTATCACTACTGCGTATCAAAAATCAGCCGTGTAAAGAGGCTTTTATAAATGCTATTTCAAAAACAATAACTACTATCATTAAGAAATTCAACTATTTATTTATTTGCCATACCAAATAACATTACATTATATCATTGACTATGGATATAAGTCCATTACTTATATCCATAGTCAATGTTTATATATATTTGGAGGAAAATGGGATATAGTGAGACTTGAGTATAAATTACATAGATTTAAGTAATGGACTTATATCCATAGTCAATGATTATATATGTTTGGAGAAAAATGAGATATAGTGAGACTTGAGTATAATTACTAAGATTTGGGTTTCATAAAATTCGAATTGAATCAATCCTGGAATACTCGTATGTTCGTTTTCTCAGGAGGGTTGAAATTTGAGATTTCGTTTGTCTTTGTTAATGCAAATAAGCAGGAGATGCATGAGGGTAATTAAGTAGATCCCCCCCGGACCATTCTCCCATCTGAAACTCCCCCGAACCCTCTTAGATGTCCCTTGATTACATTTAAACCGGAAGAATACGTGTCGTTTCTAGCTAATTACCTTTGAATTTTCATTAAAGGCAATTTTAATGAAGAGGAGGGTTTTCTGGACTAAGTTGAACTGAATGATTTTTCTGTCTGCTAGATTAAAGAATCGAATAAGCCGACAAAATTGTAAAGTTGAATGAGTAAAATGTCAAATCATTGATTTATTAAAAATCAAGATACTGCTTTTGGTTGCTAGAGTATGTCCAAGTAAAGAAGACCCTCTGGCAAGATGGGAAAATGACTCCAGCTTGGTCAATATTTAAAGAATCATAAATATGGTCTTACTAGTAGATTTGTTTCCTACAATTTGAGATCAAATTTTTGAACCAATATTCACCGAGTTTGAGTCATTTTCCAATCTTGCCAGAGGGTCTTCTTTGCTTGGACAAATCATATCAATCTCTGGTAAACTAAGAATCGAAAGTAGATACAATACAATGTAGCAGCAGCTTCTATACGAAAAGTCGAGCAATGCTATTGGTAGTTGCTTGAACCAATCACAGTGAACGTCTGCCATTGGCCGAGACAAGCCCCTTCCCAATTAGCGGTACATAAAAACGTTACAAAATGGCGATTCGAACAGGGAACACAATAATGAAATATTAATAAATAGGTAAGATATAGTCTGTTCAAGCAACGAAGACCCTCTGGCAAGATGAGAAAATGACTCCAGCTCGGTCAATATTGGTTCAAAAATTATTTATGCGGTTTCAATCGTAGGAAACATTCTGATCTAAAATTTGAGATCAAATCAATATTTTTCGAACCAATATTGATTGAGCTGGAGTCATTTTCTCAACTTGCCAGAAGATCTTCTTTGCTTGGACAGAGGATAGAATACGAAATAAATAGACAAATGTTACGAAAGAAATGAAAACTGGCTTCAATCCACTTCATTTCATTGTATTCATATTTTTATTTAGGTGACTAATAATTATAGTAGTTACTTCATCAGACCTCATATTATGATATCATTTCACGCCCTTACGCTATAGCTGACGACGCAAAATTAGGCGGTTTCGACTGTCTCTTGTACGTGATGTTACTTACTAAAAGGTACTGTGAAGTCTCTATTGTCTTCATCGTCCAGACATAGCTAAATGACAAATCTTATTGACTTGTTGACTGATTGACATTAGCTGTTGGAGCGCAAAAGGAGCAGATGAAGCCGCCTAAATTTTTAGCGTCTACTACACTGTAGTTGGGATCACTTGGACTTTTGTTCAAATTTTTATTTTTCTTCTTCTCTCCAAATAATTCTCACAAGCTATAAATTAAAAATATTTTTTTTTATATTTTCATATAGTTGTGACCTTGGCGAGAAAGTTCCACTGAAATGAATCCAGCAGTAAAACGATGGTAATATTTCTAGCAATATACGAAGGAGTTAAGCCGCCAGATTCCTAGAGCGATTTAGCAGTTGTATAGTCTGTCTAAGCAAAGAAGACCCTCTGGCAAGATGGGAAGATGACTCCAGCTCGATCAATATTGCTTCAAAAATTATAAATTTGATTTCAAATTGTAGAGTAGAGTGTGCTTTACAATTTTAGTCTATAGTTACGATTTTCAAAACATTATTGACCGAGCTGGAGTATTTCTCCCATCTCCCGAGAATGTCTTCTTTCCTTGGAAAGACTACCAGCGTCTTATTGGAAAACACCCCGGGCTGTTCTCTGTATAGCTATATACTACTGAAATACGCTTTACTCTAGTTTGGCTGGTGCCAAAAATCAAGGCGGTTGGTGAATATCTGTTATTGATTCTCAGCTCTAGCAGGACAGTCGAGAACCTCTTCAGAAGTAGGAAGGAGGAAAGGGAGGATAAAAAGGTATGAGAGTGTAATGAAAGAATGCAAGAGCAAAAAGAGAGAAAATAAATGAGAGCAGAAAATGACCCAGTTCCAAGCCAGATGCTTATAGTCTCGTCAAGCAAAGAAGACATCTTGGCAAGATGGGAAAATTACTCCAACTCGGTCAAAATTGGTTCAAAAAATATAATTTCAGTCTCAAATTGTAGGAAACATTCTTATCTATAATTTGAGACCAAATTCATGCTTTTTGAACCAATATTGACCGAGCTGGAGTCATTTTCCCATGTTGCCAGAATGTCTCCTTTGCTCGACCAGACTATAGCCTGCACTATTCAATCACTCGTTGAATGGAGAAACAAGTTATGAAGGAGACTGAAAACCTTTCTCAAGGTCGGATGTTGGTGGAAGCTTTCCCGCGATGATTTATTACTTGGGAACTGAAGTTTGACACGTCCTAGGGGATGATATTGAAAAGAGTAGTTTGTAGAGAAGATAAAAGTTTTATATTTTGTAAGGATTTCTAGTGGAAATTACTTGCATCAATATAAAAAGAATCAGTATGGAGATTGAATTTATTATTATTTATTTACTGTAGATAGGTATTTGCTCTTCATTGCTAACTGTTCAACTGTTTTGTTTTTGTATAGTCTGTCCAAGCAAAGAAGATATTCTGGCAAGATGGGAAAATGACTCCAGATCGGTCAATATCGGTCCAAAAATTAATTATTTGGTCTCAAATTGTAGGAAATATTCTGCTCTAGAATTTGAGACCGAATTTATAATTTTTGAACCAATATTGACTGAGCTGGAGTCATTTCCCATCTTACCAGAATGTCTTCTTTGCTCGACCAGACTATGAGAGTACAAGAACAGAGTAAAGTTTATTTGTAAGTTTAACAAATATAATATTTATATTGATACTTATATCTTGGTTATAAGTTACACAGTAAGTTTAAGTTCAAGTTCAAAGTAAGTTCAAGAACAGAGTATAGTCTGTCCAAGCAGAGAAGAGCCTCTGGCAAGATGGGAAAATGACTCCAGCTTGGTCAATATTTGTTCAAGAACTATAAACATGGTCTTAAAAAGTAGATCAAATTGTTACCTACAATTTGAGATCAAATTGATGATTTTTGAACCAATATTGGCCGAGCTTGAGTCATTCTCCCATCTTGTCGGAGGGTCTTCTTTGCTTGGACAGACTGTAAGTTGAGTACAGTATTTGACTGTCTGTAGGGTGTGAGCTACTCCTAGAGCCCAAGGTAGAAGTGAGACTTCAAAGAAAATTGGGGATGAAAGTTGCAAAGAGTACGTGACACAGAACGTAGTAGACAAGAGAGTAGAATAGGAAAGAGCTTTTCAGGTTGGTTTAGGAAAGAGCCCTCTGTACTGCATTGCACCAACTACACAAACACAAACTAATTCCGAAAACAGACAAAATGGCACTACTTGAAAATCTACAATGTCACTCGCAGTGAAAGAAAAAGCATATGAACGCTTACTGTATTATAACAATATTAGTTTTTCAATTCAGCTTAGAATTTTCAACGTGAAATAAATATAACCAAGTTTTGTGGTATATTACTTGTAAATTATTGTTAAATGTTAACGAATTTGTCAGAGATAGACAATAGTGTAATATCCGAAACTGGTACCTCGAGTTTTGATGAATCTATGGTTTCACAATATCCAATCTTTGTCTTGGATATAAATTATTTATTATGAAATGCACAGATGCTATATTATTGTGAATAGAATACAGCAATGGCCGGTTAGCTAACTCCAAAAAGTTAGACTCTAATCCCCGGTTTTTCCAAGCACATTCAAAGTTGAGGGACCCTCAAATTTTGATGAACAGCTGACATTTCCTATGATAAGTATAGGAAATGTAGTAAAGTGTAGTAAACTTGAGGGTCCCTCAAATTTAAGTGTGCTTGGAAAAAACGGGCATTAGTCTCTTGTAAGCGATGTAACCTTCTAATAGATGATCTAAAGCATGTATTTCCTCTTTTGATTTTAAAAACATCTTCTAGTTATAGCTAAAAAAATATTAAATAACTCTAATTTACAACATTAGATGTTGGTTAGCTAATTAGCTATGTTACAACGTTACAGGTCCATCAAGGTTTAAGATCTGAATGGAATTTGACTGTTTTACAGACGAATAAAAAAAGTCTAGTTGATAGGGTTCTCTGGTTGTAAAATTTAGATGGTATAAAAAATATGAAATTTAGATGGTAATAAAATGTTTCTTTTTTTACAGGATTCACTGAAAAGAGAAGATGAAAGTAAAGAGAACAATCATTATCATCATCAAAACAATCATCAGCCTGTTGGGGATAATTGCAACGAACTGATTCGTCTGAGAAAGGTGAGTGCTATAAATTCAATCCTTTTTCCACAATTGTTAACTTTTTCCTTGATTTTGCTTACTTTTCTCTATTATTATTGTTTTTTAGTAGGCAACATACATTTTTTTATAAACTTCAAATGTTTACGCGGTGCTCCATATTTCTCTGAGATAATAGTGTACTTTAATTTCGGTTTCAATATTGTTACAATCATTGGAAAAAGGAAAAACAAAACTGCAATAAACATTATTATGACCGGAAATGATTTATTGTCGAAGTAATGATGGCGGAAGTTAGCACATTTTTTTACAAAAACTTACAATTTGTAAGTATTTGGTAGCGTAATTTGTGTCTGAGTATGATCAAGCTCCAGAGAAATCCAATAGAACTGATCAGAATGTTAAAAGTGGACTATTCTCTGTTCACCTGTTTGAAGTATGTACATCATCTTGATCATCTTTATTCATTTTTTATTCATTTTTATTCATCTTATATGTTGAAATGAAGACAATAACAACCAATTTCTTTAAAATTTATTTATTGGTGTAGGCCTACATACACAATTACACAAAATAAGATTGAAATTGCAATTAAAACTGAATTAGGAGAGTAAAAACAGGCTAACAAAAAATCATAAAAAACTATTGTCAATACAGTATACTGTGAAATTTTCTTCAATAATGAATGTATCTTCTTGGATAATTATTGTTTTACGTTTCAACATACAGTTATTTCAAAAGATTTTAGTTTACTGTCTAGAAAAAAGCTATGAAAAATATATACTATAATAGTTTTATGTTTCTAGGTGGAAGTCGGGGACAATGACAATTTACTCTACTATAGTCTGTCCAAGCAAAGAAGACATTCTGGCAAGTTGGAAAAATGACTCCAGATCAGTCAGTATTGGTTCAAGGATTTTGAATTTGGTCTCAAATTGTAGAGCAAAATGTTTTCTAGAATTTGAAATCTAACTTACAATTTATGAACCAATATTGACGGAGCTGGAGTAATTTTCGCATCTTGCCAGAATGTCTTCTTTGTTCGGACAGATCAAAGTGGAGTGAATATTGTCATTGTCCCCAACTTACACCTAGAAACATAAAACTATATATTTTTATAGTTTCTTTCTAGAAACACCCAGGATGTAAGTGTGACATCCGACCTCGTATTAAAACATTTTTCCATTATAACTGTCAGACTGCAGCTCAAGATAGAGAAAGAATTCCTTCACTCATTATAGTTTGTCCAAGCAAAGTAGACATTCTGGCAAGATGAGGAAATGACTCCAGCTCGGTCAATATTCTTTTAAAAACTACAAATTTGGTCTCAGATGGATCAGATTGTTTTCCACAATTTGAGACCAAATGTATAATTGTTAAACAAACATTGACCAATCTGGAGTCATTTTCCCATCTTGCCAGAATGTCTTCTTTGCTTGTACAGAATATACCAAGCTCGTTCAAATGATGTATCTAATGTAAAAGCGGGACTTTCAAAAGCCTGCACTATAATACGATCTTTTAAAGTCATTGCACTTGTGAGAGTATATAATATCGTTCATATAAATACATATACTTGCAGTGTTGTTAGTGATGGTATTGTTCGACTTTCCTTCCTCACTTTTCTCTGAGACTACAGCACAAATCAACGAAAGTGGCGGTTGGTTGATGAGTGTTATAAATCCTCAGCTCTGTTAGGACAGTCGGTGAGCGGTCTTCGCGAGCTCATCAATTTTAGAAAACCTTCAGCTAAATGTTCTCGCTTTCGTAGACCGCTTTCAGACTGTCCTGACAGATCTGAGCTTGAATAACAGTCAATCGCCAACCGCCAGTTTAGTTGGCACTTGGTATACTTTTTGTTAATGAAATGACGCAATTAGCGTGACGGCTAATTATTTACCGTACTACAGTTAGTATTTGTAGTATATCTATATTTACAGTATTTTTAGTATAGCATTTCACCTGTTGAAGAACTGTTATAATTTCATAGCGAGTTGATGTCCTTGTTTCAACTGTTTCCATGGGAAGTTTGTTGGCAGAAATGTGTATTTAATTGCAGTTTGTCATTAATTTCACATTTTTGTGAAATTGTGTTTATTTTTGGAAGGCAATGTACATTCTTCAGGAGTGGTTGTAGTTGTAGTAGTAAGGCTGTGGCCGCACTGCCGGTGGGTAGAGCCTGGAGGGTGGAGGGTAGTTGGTATATCTATAGAACATACACACCATCCACAGTAATACATTGTATGAATGGTATTACAGCATTCTGTTTTTTGAGGTTATGTTGTCCATATTAAAGAATTTCAAGATGGCGGCTGAACACATACCTTTCATACGATGTATAACTGTGTATGTTCTATAGATTTACTAACTACCCTCCACCCTCCAGGCACTACCCACCGGCAGTGCGGCCTCAGCCTAAGAGCAGTAGTAGTATAGTCTGTCCAAGCTAAGATGACACTCTGGCAAGATGGGAAAATGACCCCATCTTGGTCAATACTAGTTCAAAAATAATATATTTGGTCTCAAATTGTTGAGAAAAATATTTACTACAATTTGAGACCAAATTTATAAATTTTTGAACCAATTTTGACCAAGCTGGAGTCATTTTCCCATCTTGCCAGAATGTCTACTTTGCTTGGACAGACTAAACTTGACTTTCAGTTACTGTCTAGTCTAGATAGACTATAGAATAGGTGAACTTTGTCTATTGCTAAGAAGATGTGAAGCTTGATAAATGCAGAAGAATGCTTGTGTTGTGGGGAGGGGATGTTGTAGAAAAGAGGGAGGGCTTCAAAGAAAGGGTGTGACCTTGAACCCTATGTTGACTGGGTCAGTGAAGGTCGTTCTCAGTAAGGGAAGACCACTACTACTAAATGTTATGCAACTTTGAAATAAGTATTGCTATATTGGTATAGTCTGTCCAAGCAAAGAAGACCTTCTGACATGATGGGAAAATGACTCCAGCTTGGTCAATATTTGTTTGAGAATTTTAAATGTGCTATAAATAGTAGATCAAATTGTTTTCTACAATTTGAGAACAAATTGATAATTTGAATCAATATTGACCAAGCTTGAGTCATTCTCCCATCTTGCCGGAGGGTCTTCTTTGCTTGGACAGACTATAATATCTAAGGTAATTCTAATTGGATGAATTCTACGTTCAGGTAGATATAGACAGTATTCTTGTTTTGTTATTTCTGTTATGAATTTCTTAATCGACAAAGGTTCTACAGTGATTTGTGTTGTTTAAAATTTATTTTCTAACGGCTGATTTTTGTTATGCAGTAGTGATACAAATGTACAAAATTGATACGCAATCGTATATAAAGGAAGCTCATTGACCCGAAAAATATTTGCAAAGTGGGGTCGCAAAGTGAGGTAAGCTCTATTGACTATGCCAAAAATCGGGGAAAAATAACTATTGTCTGTTGGCTCTTTTATACTTGGTGTTTTATTAATTCAACTTGAAAAAACCTGAACTAGGTTTAAATGCTCTTGAAATGTTTAATAATTGATTGATAGAATCAGCTTATTTCCAATACGGCAGCAATCGATGAGCATTGCAAATGTCTCATATAGTCTACCCAAGCAAAGAAGACCCTCTGGCAAGTTGAGAAAATGACTCCAGCTCGGTCAATATTGGATCGAAAGTTATTGATTTGGTCTCAAATTGTTAATCAGAACGTTTCCTACAATTGAGATCAAATTGATAATTTTTGAACCAATATTGACCGAGCTGGAGTCATTTTCTCACCTTGCCAGAGGGCCTTCTTTTTTTGGACAGACTATATCAACGAGCTTCCTTCCTGTATCAATTTTGGAGTCTGTATCACTAATGCGTATCATAAATCCGCTGTGTATAGAGGGCTCTACGATATAATTTTCTAATATTTACGTAGGCCTACTTAAGTACGTACCGTATACTGTATCAGTAAACTAAATTATATGGTTGTGCTGTAGTGATGTTCATCTGAAAAAGAATCTGTCTTTTCTTTTAGTAGCAATTCATTAGTGATAACAATAATTAATGTAATGACATATCAACGCATTTATATCTTGAACTAGTTTCCTTCGTTGTTGTGAAGCTGGTTAGAGTTGATTTCTCTAGAAAAACAAGCGAATCTTTTAAATTGGGATTGTAAAGAAATAGGTACAGATACAAGAATGTAACCGTTGTATTATTAGGAGCAATTAACTCAGTTCGCCTGTAGAATGTATTCTATAGTCTGTCCAAGCAAAGAAGACATTCTGGAACGTCGGAAAATTACTCCAGCTCGGTCAATATTCGTTCAGAAAAAGGAAATTTGGTCTCAAACTGTAGTAAACCTTCTTCTCTTCAATTTGAAAACAAATTTATAATCTTTGAATAAATATTGACCGAGTTGGAGTCATTTTCCCATCTTGCCAGAATGTCTTCATTTCTTGAACGGACTCTACTTGAGATGTGGTTTTCAACATTCTCTACAACAATTTACGGTCGGAATTTTTTAAGTGAGCACTCTTTGAGTAGAGAAACCACAGGAAGTTGATTAAATTCCGTTGGTTTAGGAAATCCACTGGAATTAGGTTGGATTTTTCATTGACGTTTTAATGTTTTTACTGTAGGAATTCTAAAATCATTGTTATAATGAACGATATCAATTTCAGTAGTATAGTCTGTCGAAGCAAAGAAGACCCTCTGGCAAGATGGGAAAATGACTCCAGCTTGGTCAATATTTGTTCAAGAATTAATAAATGTGGTCCTAATAGTAGATCGAATTATTTCCTACAATTTGAGATCAAATTGATAATTTTTGAATCAAAATTGACCGAGCTTGAGTCATTTTCCCATCTTGCCAGAGGGTCTTCTTAGATTGGACAGACTATAATTTGTTTTTGGCAAAATTGTGGAATTTCTTGGATTGCCCATCAGTTTTGTTTCCGTATGCTTCTGAATGGGGACTGAGTTTTAGGATTGGATATTGGTTGCCAGATTATGAGAAATTCTTTGTGAATATTAGAGGTAGAACCTTTGGAATGCAGAGAAATAGGTTAGTGTGTGAAATCTTCATATTATTATTCATCATTTCTTCACGTGATGTTATTCAGGTCGCATTGAATTTGATGATTGGATGAAAAAGCATTTGTAATTTTGAATTTAGGTGATTTGTTATTTCAAATTTATTTTTATTGTTTCACATGATTTTCTCCATGTTTCAATGATTTGATTATTGCACTGTACTCACTTTCTTCTTCTCACTTTCATATCCTATGAGAACTTTTGTTTTTTCACCTATTTTCCTTAGAATATTTCTTTTCTTCAATACGTAAGGACCTATCGACTTGGTATTATAATCAGCTCATTTTATCGTTGCTGGGGTTTTCATTTCCATTGTTATTTATCAGTTTACAGGATACGAACATTGGTATAAATTGGTACAAATTATACAAATTGGTATATTGAAACTACTTATTGTAAAAATTCAATTTTTTCGGCTATGGTGTAGTGATTTTGTGAAGTTCTTCAGTTTTAGTGGTCAACAATGTTTTGGAATCCAAAATTATGTTTTCAAATAAACTTTTTAAAATAACTATAACTCATATCTCCGTTTGTGGAAAATGAGGTTATCTGGCGAAGTGGAACAACCCTTGGGTCTCCCCACTATTAAAAGCCATACGCTAAATAAATAATAATTGAAACTACTGTTTGATTTGATCTCACCAACCTTAAAAAGACATCAAAGTATTTGACACTTCAATAGTGTTATCACTATTGCTGGATCGTTAAATTATAACCAATAGATTATTGGTTTAATGGGAAAAATGTCATTTTATAATAATCATTTTGTAGTTTGAGAGCAATGTTTATTGTTTAAGCAAAGATATAGTCTATTTTTCGTATTGAAACATATTTTTGAAGAGCTACATGCTGTGAACTAAATCATTTGATAATAATTATTTTGCGTCCATTTTTATTGATCCTTTTCAATGTCTTTAATGGACTCGAGGCACATTGAAATGAATAAAAATTGCAGCGACCATATAGAATAAAATGAAATTAGTTCATTGTGAATAAAATAGAATGCTGTTATATAATAAAACTTATATAAAACTAAATTTATGAGCCTCAAAAATCGCTTCCCGGTGGTTCGGAACCCACCTAAAGCAGTAGGTCCATTCATATCTCATCATCATCCTTCCCATTACCCACGCACAGGCCCAAGAGCCCATTTGGGCATCACCCTCAAAAAAAAAAAAGAAAAAAAAACTTTTAACTACAGTATGAAATAGTTCTCTTTCTATTCTATTTATCTTTACAAAATTCCATTTTATACACTAACCATTTCCTACCGAACTAATAGTCATCGAGCATTTTTTCATCTAGCTTGTTCAACTAGATAATGACTGGAACTCATAATATAAAAAATCAGTGTTAAAAATGTGAATAACCGTGTAGTATTATTTCTAGAGCCGTAACAAATCTGCACTATTTATAATGGAGGCCAACAGTACAACTAGATAGTCTCTTCTCTAACTTCCAAATTGAAAGACATTGTAGTTCCTATATTATACGTGTTATGCCGGTTCGGGAGTTACATCAATTGGAGTGTAGTTAGCAGGCGAAACAAATAAATTATTCCGAATGTGGAGCGTGCAATAGTTTCTTATTATTCTCACCAAAAATGAGTAAAACCTGTTTATGGCTTAAAAACCGTGCTTCTCTTGAATTCATGGAACATTTATGGCTATTTAAAATTATGGCTACTTATGGATAAAATTTAGTGATTTTTTCTGTTGTTTTCTGGTGATGATACAAATTTAGCGTTATATAGAGTACCTAGCCGACAGCACAGAAAATATAAATCTTTTGTCTACTTTATCTATTTATCTAATCGATACCTTACCCAATTCACCTTCTCTGTGCTGACAGCCTTGATACTGTGATATTTCTACAAATTTTTCATAAACACTTTTTGTACTCCAATATTCATTTTTTGCGTAAATTTTCAAAATCAATCGTATTGAATTCACTAATAATTTTTTTTGTGATATTCCAATTCCATTTTTTACCATCATCAAAGTATTGGGAACCTGGAAAGTGTATTACTATTACTGATAATCATGCAAAGTTATTCTCTCATGAAATGAAAATATTCTTCATTCGTTTAGTTAGGACTATAGAAAGTACTTTATATTCAACCTTAACGAATAATAGAATATAAATGTGGTAAGAAACAATACAAAAGTAAATTGTATAAAGTAAATTGTAAAAAGTTAACAGAACTCCAAATGACAGAAAAGTGGAAATAAAACATCAATCACTTGATTTCCTTAGATAAACCAAATAGATTGACTAAATCTTATCGTGTAATGTTTTTTGTAACTGATACAGTTTGATGATTGTTATCTTCCAATTTAATAGAAAAACTTTATAATAATTTAGATTGTCGAGGTTATTCACACTCATCTGCCCTTTCACTTCCACAGTCTGATTCATTGCTAGCAATCTCCCCCCTAGTTTTTAATTGCTCCGGAAGTGGAGTTTTGCAGGAGAATTGGAAAAAAGGAAACTAACGTTATAAAGGTCCATTACAAAATAATTGTTTAGTTTGATTCTGTTTCGACCAGCAGCTCGAAAACTAGTCACAGCTACTGGTAAGAGAGAGACATAATGTGAGATGTTGAGAAAGAGAAATGGAGAGTGAGTGTGTGAGACAGAAAGAGTGGGATACTGTGGGAGGGGGAAAGAGAAGCAGAATGTGAGAGAAAAGAAACAGTAGAAGAAAGAGTGTGTTAGAGAGAGAGAGAGAGTGAGAGAGAGAGAGAGTGATATAGAGTGTGTGAGAGAGTTATAAAATAATTAGAAAAATGGTGATTGTTAGTGGTAGTGGTGGATCTAATCTAACAACATTGTAAAACATAGGAAAGGAAGGGTCAACGTATTCATTTGCCCTGCGTGAGAAAAAGGAAAAATATGTTTGTGTTTGAGAGAGAGAGAGAGAGAGAGAGAGAAATTAGATTAGATTTCTTTATTCATTTAGATAGCAACAAAATATTTATGCTTAGTTTCTAGATTACAAGAGTTGTTATTAAATCTATAATTTTTACAAGTTACACACTAATTTCGATATTTTACTCTACAATTTTTACAGATTATTCTATAATATAATCTATTCAACGAGAGGTTACATATGAATGCAAAAATCATAGAAAAATTATCCAAACAATATGCTTCTTGCTTGCAATCTTACTTGTTGTGCATTAAAATATCTAAATGAAAAGCGAAGTTTGGACATAGAAATGTCCATTCTTGTGAAAGCATAAGTATATCCTTTCCATCAACACTTGGCCTGTGAGAGAGAAAGAGAGAGAGGGAAAACAACGAGTGAGAGAGAATGAGGTGGACCGACGGATAGTAAGAGAAACATGAAATATAATTGAGCAGAATATTTGCAAATTTCACCATTTGGAGGTAGTTGTGGGCTCCGGGTGTGTACAAAAAAGTAGATAGGAAATTATTATAAGTATAAATTTATAATTTATACACATAATTACACATACATAATTCATATATAAATTTATAGAGAGAAAGAATAATATGGAAATGGAGATAAGACTAATTTATTCAAATAGATAAAAAATTGCAGCTTATATTCTTCATTACAATAGAAATGTGTAAAATTGATTTTTCTACAAATTTCACAAATTAGAAACTTCTAACAAACATTCGAAAACCGGGGATGAAATGAATGCAAAAGATTCAGATTCAATGACTTTATTCATGTAGATTACAATATAATACAATAATTCAAATCCTATGCTATAAGAATAAAAATAAATGAAAATTACACTAATTACATTATGGTTCGCATAAGTTGGCTAGTTATAAACTATGAAAATTTAAAAATGAGACAGATGTAGGATTCAATAAGCTAACGGTAATGTAAATTTGTGCTGTATCTACATAAGATGGCTGAGTTTAGACATATTAATGTCCAATCTTGGAGAGGGATGTTCAAGATATCTCTCCTATTAACACTCAACCATGAAGAGGTAGAGAAAGATAGAGTTTGTGATTGTGTAAGTTCACAAATAAGAGGCAAATGTAATAAATGGAAAATCCATTCTTTGATACGTGTTGTAAGTTTAATGTGAATTAGAAAGAGAAAAAGAAGGAGTGATGAAGTAAATGGGTTCCTGAGAGACGGAGGTACAGTCTGTCCAATCAAAGAAGACATTCTGACAAGATGGGAAAATGACTTCAGCACGGTCAATATTGGTTCAAGAATTAATAAATGTGGTCTTAATAGTAGATTGAATTGTTCCTTATAATTTGAGATCAAATTGATAATTTTTGAACCAAAATTGACCGAGCTAGAGTCATTTTCCCATTTTTCCAGAGGGTCTACTTTGTAGGTGTTGTAGGTTTAATGTGAATTAGAAAGATAAAAGAGAGGGAGTGATGAAGTAAATGGGTTCCTGAGAGACGAAGTTAAAGTCTGTCCAAGCAAAGAAGACATTCTTGCAAGATTGGAAAATGACTCCAGCACGGTCACTATTGGTTCAAAAATAAAAACTTGATCTCAAATTTTAGGAAACATTCTGATCTACAATTGAAACCAAATTTAAAATTTTTTAATTAATATTGAGCGTGCTGGAGTCATTTTCCCATCGTTCCAGAATGTCTTCATTGCTTGGACATACTATACTAGTAAATAAATAAATATACTCTATTTCAATTTCATCATTTTATTTGAAAGTAGTAGTAGAATGCAGTGGCGGCTTGTACCCACGAAACAAGTGAAGTGCCCGTATCTTTTCCAGTACATCACTTCACCTGTTTCGTAAGCACGAGCCGCCAGTGGTAGATTGCAGGTGAATAAAATGTAGCGCAAATATTTGAAACACTCCACGGTTACAAGCTGTGCTGGTGAAAATTGCAATATTGCTCCTTCATTAATTATTGCAAAGCGTCGTATAAATCATGAAAACGTCATATTTACTGCAATTTTACAAGCGCAGTTCAAACTGAAATTATTATCGTAAATAATAAGTACCACCATAATAATTTACAGGTATAGTCTGTCCAAGCAGAGAAGACATTCTGGCAAGATAGGAAAATGACTCCAGCTCGGTCAATCTTAATTCAAAAATTACAAATTTAGTTTTAAAATTTAGAGAAGAATGTTCTCTACAATTTGAGATCAAATTGATAATTTTTGAACCAATATTGACCGAGCTGGAGTCATTTTCCCATTTGGCAGAATGTCTTCTTTGCTTGGAAAGGCTATATGTCCAGAGAACGATTTTATTTAGAAAGTTTGCAGGTGTATATTTATTAGTTATAAGTTCCTTGTTTGTAGTTTATGGGCATGAAGTTTTTTATTAGAATTTATTAATGGTAGCTGCATAGTTTCGAAGTTCCTGAAGATCATTTTGATCTTGCATGTTGAAATAATGTAATATAATGAGACTAATGAGACCGCAATATTATACTGCCCAAGTACATTATTTAATGAATTAGACTGCGTAGTGTGGGAGTTATTCCATTTATTGATATTTTTATACAGTATTTCACTTATTCCATACCTTATATCTCATTGCCAAGTTATGTATTAAAATTACTCATCTATTTTGTTTTCCATCACGAACTGCTGGTAAATATTTCACTCTGAACTATGAACTACGAACTCTGAACTTATGACTGCATTGTCGTGTAAAATAGTTCAGAGTGAAATATTAAAATTAATTAGATGAACCTGAAACCACTAGAAATTTGATAGTACATGGAATAGTAAATAATAAGTTTTTATTTTCTTGATGTGGAGTATTTTTCTGGAATATGGAAGAATTTGTTTCATAATTTTTCATATCTTTTGACCATGCAGCAAAATTTTGTGCTCTTTTGCATGTTTAAATAATGTTCTTCAGTAACTATCGTAGCCTAGACTGCAGTGGTCGGAAATAAATTCTGTTCTGATATATTCACGAATTATGTTTGTATGTCGTTGTTGATGAACTTAATACTTTATTGTCTTTATTCATTTATATTAATTTAAAAATCAATGATACTTTGTATTTATTTGACAGAATTTGATGCACTTATTGGTTAAAATCACAGACTAATGTCTAAAATATCTTTTAACAAATTTTGATAAATATGTACGAAACTATGCATTGAGTACAGAGAAGAAGAAGAAGAAGAAGAAGAAGAAGAAGAAGAAGAAGAAGAAGAAGAAGAAGAAGAAGAAGAAGAAGAAGAAGAAGAAGAAGAAGAAGAAGAAGAAGAAGAAGAAGAAGAAGAAGAAGAAGAAGAAGAAGAAGAAGAAGAAGAAGAAGAAGAAGAAGAAGAAGAAGAAGAAGAAGGAGAGAAGAAGAAGAAGAAGAAGAAGAAGAAGAAGAAGAGAAGAGAAGAAGAAGAAGAAGAAGAAGAAGAAGAAGAAGAAGAAGAAGAAGAAGAGAAGAAGAAGAAGAAAGAAGAAGGAGGAGAAGAAGAAGGAGAAGAAGAAGAAGAAGAAGAAGAAGAAGAAGAAGAAGAAGAAGAAGAAGAAGAAGAAGAAGGAAGGAAGAAGAAGAGAAGAAGAAGAAGAAGAAGAAGAGAGGAGAAGAAGAAGAAGAAGGAGGAGGAGGAGAAGAAGAAGATGAAGAAGAAGAAGAAGAAGAAGAAGCCTAATGGAGAATGAGAAAGGATTCGTTGCTATCAACTGTTTCTTCTCATCATTTTTCCCAAATAATTTTCAGAAAACCATTATTCAATTTATTCCATTAATAATTATTATTGTTGAAGAATCTTTTCATGCATTATGAAGAATATGGACCATTACATCGATTGAAATATCACAGAAATGGAGAGATGAAAAGACTACGGAATTTATTTAGAAAACGAAAAGAGGTATGGTGAGAAGAGGGAAAAGAAGAAGAAGAAGAAGAAGAAGAAGAAAGAGAGGTGATAGGAAAAAGTGAGGGTGTCAGAACGAAAAGCATAGTGTTCCTGATGAACACGAAAAGCAGCTGTTACCGTCACAACCAAGAGGAACCTCCAATATTTCAACAGCTGCTCTTTGCTTGCTTTGTTACCATTGGTCATCGCCTGAATGCGGGTTTCCACTTCGGGACACACACTATAGGACATAATATCGATATTATATCTATGTATAATACACTATGTATGTATAGATCAGGTCCATAGAACTATAGAATTATAGTTCTATGTTTAGGTCAAGGGAGTAGATGAATATGGTAGAGTAGGTACATATCTGTTTTGATTGTTGAGAACTACAGGGATACAACATCTGAATTATACAGGGTGTTTCAGGAGGAATGTGCAATACTTCTCAGGCTGATTCCTTACACCAAGTAGACAAAAAAGTTCCATGGGACCATCCCACAAAAACGCTTCGTTACCGAGATAACAATGGCGGAAAATTGAGATTTTTCTAAATATATTAATTTTTCTAATTTTTTAGAGGCTTTAGTGAGGTTCTGGAATAATCAATTCCTATGTAAAATTAGCTGAGGAATTCAATGAAACCTGTTCCAAGTTTGTAACTTTAACGGTTATGAAGATAATTGGGAAAAATATACTAGAAAACGTTATTTTTCAACAATAGGGGTTATAACTGGATAAGGAATCATAAAATTGTATTTTTATTAATAACCAAATCTCAGAAATGGCGATCAAAAGTCGAAAAATTGACAAAACGTAGCACAAGTGATAAATTTGTGTTTAGTAGCGATTTTGCGATTTTTGATCGCCATTTCTGAGATTTGGGTAAGATTTACACAATCGCCGCCATTTAACTTTTTCTTTAGAATCCGACTCTCTTCAACTTCCATTAATAAAAAATACAATTTTATGATTCCTTATCCAGTTATAACCCTTATTGTTGAAAAATAGCGTTTTCTAGCATATTTTTCCCAATTATCTCCATAACCGTTAAAGTTACAAACTTGGAACAGGTTTCATTGAACTCCTCAGCTAATTTTACATAGGAATTGATTATTCCAGAACCTCACTAAAGCCTCTAAAAAATTAGAAAAATTAATATATTTTGAAAAATCTCAATTTTCCGCCATTGTTATCTCGGTAACAAAGCGTTTTTGGGGGATGGTCCCATGGAACTTTTTTGTCTACTTAGTGTGAGGAATCAGCCTGAGAAGTATTGCACATTCCTCCTGAAACACCCTGTATACTTTAATACGTTGTATGTGGTTCAGGTCATAGTTGAAAAGATATCTACCAATATGTATGTAGTTGAGGATGGAAAAGTACTTGAAGGCACTGGCGGCTCATGCCCACGAAACAGGTGAAGTGCTGTACAGTAAAAAATACGGGCACTTCACCTGTTTCGTGGGTACGAGCCGCCAGTGCTTGAAGGATATTTTAAATAGTCGTTGAAGGATATTGAATCCTTTGGTATTGGAATAACCTAGTGAATACATGTGAAAACAAATATAGTCGGTCCAAGCAAAGAAGACATTTTGGCAAGATGGCAAATGACTCCAGCTCGGTCAATATTGGTTCACAAATTATAAATTTGGTCCTAAATTGTAGATAAGAATGTTTCCTACAATTTGAGGTAAAATTTATAATTTTTTAATCAATATTGACCAAGCTAAAGTCATTCGCCCATTTTCCAAGAATGTCTTTTTTGCTTGGAATTTTTTAACTTGGGAAGATATGAAAGTACTTCAACTATATACTCGGACCGGGAGGGATATATGAACAGATTATATCTATATTGTGTTTGGTTTGACCACCATACCTGTCACAGTTAAACCGGAAACATTTTAATATTATCTGCGCTTTTGAGTACTCTATCAGTAAGCTACTCCATTTCTTTTATATTCGAAACGTGAGGGTCCACTATTAAAGGCAGTGATATTATTGCTGTTGGCTTGATAGCATGAAAGGAAGTATTGTCTTCTTGTTTGTTTTTTTTTGTCGTAGGGGGAAAAAGAATATTGCGTTTTTTTGCGATAAGGTTTTTTCCTTTTTTTGGGGGGAGATAGAGTATAGTCTTTCCAAGTAGAAAAGACATTCTAGCAAGATGGAAAAATTACTCCAGCTCGGTCAATATTGGTTCAAAAATGTTAAATTTGGTGTCAAATTGTAGATCGGAATGTTTCCTACAATTTGAGATCAATTTAATAATTTTTGAAACAATATTCACCGAGCTGGAGTCATTTTCCCATCTTGCCAGAATGTCTTCTTTGCTTGGACAGACTGAAGCTTGTTTGAGAATCGATATTTGTGATGGTTATTGGAGAAAAAGCGTATGGAAGTGACGAAGGGTTGTAAATTTTGAGAGTATCAAGATTTTAACAGTTTTGTTGAAAAGATCAGTTTTGATGATAGACAGATAATCACTCTTGCTGCTTGATTAGTGATTAAAAAGGTAATATAATCTTTGAAGTTGAGTTTTCTCATCATTATAAACACAGTATTTATAATATAATATAATTCAACTGTGTAGGCTATCTGAGGTATTGCATCATATCGTATATAAATCAATAATTCCTGATTAGTTTCTTAAAGGTTGATGAAAGAAATTTGAAATCCTCATTCCTCTGTAGGCTACAGCTGAAGATGCATTGGCGAAATTACTGGTTATTTTAACTAATTTAAACTCTGTAAATTTAAGTCTGAAGAACCTCGCCAGGTTCTTTAAACTCTTAAATTAACCTGGTTTTTTAAGCTTTTTTAATAAATTAATGAAATTCGACAAAATCCAAGTTTACTTACTATGTAGATACAGTATTTCACAATATCACCATCAATTCTACCTATTTTATCAAAAGAAATTTGTGTCTTTACATCGAAAAATGTAAAGTACCTGCCCCAAGGAAAACAGTCTTGGTTGAAGTTTAGTTTGGTACTGGTTAAAATCTTTCAGGGAAGAGGAAGATTCTTCTCCATTTCCTATTTAGTTCATTGAACCAATGTGAATCGTATTCATACCAAAAACTTTCCAGATTTTATAGTATTTTGTATTTATTGATTTTGTATTGATAACTTGACGGTTTTATTATTGTGTTAGTCTTGTGTATTACCGGGTCGAGTAAGGAATAATTTGAGATATGAACTGTCAGTTGTTGTGTAATCTTTGTTGACTATTTCGACTTCTATTGGTTATTCAACCGTCGGTTTTCACTGAAATTACTGCCGAAAAGAGATAACTCTATGTACACTATTATTGTGTACAGTTGAGAAATCGACAGTATTGGATTGTACGAGTAGTTTGGTAGATTGGTAGATTTGTAGATTGCTTGTAGTTTGGTAGATTTGTAGATTGGACCAATCAATAGTTTCTTCTCCAGCCAATAGTGTTAAGAAACTTATTTGAGATTGAATCGAGGCTTTCCGAAACCTGATAATATAAGAAAGTATTGAAGAAGACGTTGTTTTAGCTCTATTCTCTAAGGAAAATATAATCTTTGAAACAATGTCGAAGATTGGTTTCTCATTATTTGGACTTTAAAAACTACATAACCTTTGTTTTTCTATTTCTTTGGAATTTTGTATTCTATCCCTTGTATTAAAGCCAAATTCATATTGAAACGTATTATTTCTATTTTTAAAAACTAAAAAATAAACTGTTACGAGTACAGTTTGGTATGGTTTCAATAAAAACACCAAATTTGGTTCATGTAGCCGTGTAGGATGAAATAATGATGGTTGTGATTCCAATGATGATGACGATTTCGATGATTCTAGCGATTACGTTAATGATAATTTCATGGGTTGATTAAATAAAAGACGTTTAAATGTGTACATAAAATAGGACTAGTTAATTCATGGGATTCATAATGAAATCTATTCCGTTCCGTCCAAAATATGTTCTTTAAGAATCAAATCTTTGAAGCTTATAGATTGTACCTGTTTTAGAAGAAGCAGACATTCAGTGTAAGTATATGTAATATTATGATCAAGAAATGTTCCACTATCTAGGAAAAATTTATACGTATTATGATCTAGTAATTACATAAGTCTGCTTCATCTTCCTTCTCAAACGTTTTCCCAATACGTTGAAGTAAAAAGTAAACCCTTGAAAACTGATATTGTATTTTTATCAGTCTTTTGTAGCAGTAAACTCTTGTTGGAAGTGTAATTATTACTTCTATGTTCCAAGTCTATCTTTACTTGGACAAGACAGCTTTTTGTGTACAGCAAGATAAGTGTAGTCGAGTATGAGTTTGTAGTCTGGTCGAGCAAAGAAGACATTCTGGCAAGATGGGAAAATGAATCTAGCTCGGTCAATATTGGTTCAAAAATTATGAAATTAGTCTCAGATTGTACATTAGAATGTTTTCTACAATTTGAGACGAAATTTATGATTTTTGAACCAATATTAATCGAGTTGGAGTGAATTACCTATCTTGCCAGAATGTCTTCTTTGCTTGACCAGACTATACTTGGGTTGATTTTTTACCCGAAGTTCAGAAATCCTCCTCCCACTGACTTCGAGAAAGGAAGTCATGAGTTGCCGGGGGGAAGGGGAGGTTGCTTCCTGTCTGGACATCGTTACGTCTCCTTCTCTTCATCTTTACATCCTTCTTTCTCCATCCATTCGTCCTCACTCTTCCTCCTTCATCCGTCTGGGAGGTTCATTGTGCCTTGAACCATTCACAGGTGATCTTGGTGTGAGAAAAAACTCTGTGTAATAGTTGGTATAGTCTGTACAAGCAAAGATGACATTTTGGCAAGATGGGAAAATGACTTCGGCTCGGTCAATATTGGTTCAAAAATTATAAATTTGGCTTCAAATTGAAGGGAACATTCTGATCTACTATTTGAGACCAAATTTATAATTTTTGAACAAATATTGATCGAGCTGTAGTTATTTTCCCTTCTTGCCAGAATGTCTTCTTTGCTTGGACAGACTGTAGTGGCTCAATGAAATGAAAATTGCCTCCTACCCACTCGAGAAGTATTTTAAAAGAGAAAAATAGAGTGAGAGAGAGTAAGAGTGTGTGTGATAAACAGACTGAGAGAGAGTAAAGAGAGTAAGAGACAGTCAGAGAGAGAGAGTGAGTGAGTGAGTGGAAGATAGTTAGACATACATTTTGAAAGTGTGTGAGAGAGAGAGAGTGAGTGAGTGAGTAAGAGAGTTAGAGAGTGAGAGAGTAAGATACAGAGTGTGAGATTGAGAAATGGTCACTAGTTTTACTCCATTTAGAGTACATCCTTTGAAGCAAAGTCTATTTCTCATCTCTATAAAGAACATCCTTTAGATTTTCTGGATTTTCAATCCTTTTTGTTCCAAACATCCTTGATTTATTCTTGTCTATGCATTTCATCTTTCAATTTTACTAGCCTTTTACATTTTTTTCCTTTAGTTCTTTTCTGGTTTTTCAATCTGTTTTGTTTAGTACATCCTTCGATTTATTCTTCTCTAAGCTTTAAATCTTCATTAGTTTTATTATTCTTTTACGTCGTCTTCCTCTATCACTTCCTCCTCATATTAGATATTCTTCTAAACTCATATCCGCTCAGTATATAGATACAGCTGAATTTTCTTAGATAAATATCTGTATTTCAGCAGAATGTGTCGATTTTGATTAAAAGTTTTTCTTTCAACAGAATTTCTCTGCTTCAATGGGATGTTTAATTCTGTCTGGTCTGAATTAAAGTTCATCTGAAAATTAAAATTCATTCAATCTGAACTAGAAGTTCATCAAATACTGGGTTTGAAGACCATGTTCTAGAAATCTATGTTCTGTATTCTTTATTACTATTTCCAACCCGTGTACTATTTCCAACCTTTAATTTGAAATTATATTCGTTGATACTGTAATTTGATATCAATATTTTCAATGTAAACCTCCAGTATTGGTTTGAAATAGGCTATGCATTAATTTTTAGGAATGTAAATTTTATGTTTACAAGGCTGTAAAAAATATTTTAGAATACAGAAATATAATATTATCTTACAAAATAATTGAGTCAATGATTCTAGTACACATACGAATGTGATATTTTGATCTAGCTGTTTCTTATAATCAAGGCAAGCCTGTCTCACTACCCTATATAGATTGAGTTTTTGTCATAACATGAACTACTTAACTGGTTTGATTGATTAAGTGGAACTTTTGTTCTATCTGAGAATGCATTATGGTTTGTAATCATTCATAATATTTGTTCATTCACGGATTGTTAAGCTTCCGTTTCTTATTGCAATGATCCAACATTTGAGAGGGGCTGCTCAGATTTCGCAATTCAACCGGAAATATCATTGTTAGCTGACTGGTGATATGAACGAAGCGAAATTCGATTATTCATCTATCCTTGCTTTTTGTTTAAAACAAATAATAATTTTGTCAAGTTTCATCTCATTAGCACAACCGTCATCGTTGTCTCTTTAAAAAGAAAATTATTGTTTTATAAGGGGGAAATGAAAAGATTACTAGTGTATAGGTGACACTGAAGAAGGTATTCTGGAAGATGGGAAAATTACTCCAACTGTGTCAATATTGGTTCAAAAAATAAAAATTTGGTCTCAAATTGTAGAGCAAAATCTTTTCTACAATTAGAGACCAAATTGAATTATTTGAAATTGAAATTGATCGAGCTAGAGTCGTTTTCCTATCTTGCCAGAATGTCTTCTTTGCTTGGACAAACTTTAGCAGATTGGCAAATAAGCTCAGTACAAATTTCCCCTACTTTTTAATAAAGTTAAATGGAACTTTTTTACAACTTCGCTACTGAAGTTGAACCCTTTTCAACACAGCCTTTTGCAAGGAATAAGTATAATTATTATTGTTTGTAGTACTTCGTTTCTACCTAATAATTGTTCCTTGCAGCTGTTTGTCCTTTCGTTATTTCAACGTAAGGGAGAAAATCCCTTTATTTTCTAGTTTTGCTTTGTTGAATTTTCGAGTTTAGCATAGAACATGGGAATTATTTCAAGAGAGGGTTCCAAAAGCAAGCCCACATCTTGGAATAAGTAAGTCTTCATCTCCTGAATCACAATAGAAGCTTTTTTCAAATACTAGTATTACTATTAGATTGGGTTCTAATATTACTATATTGGGTTTTACTAATACTAGTATTACTAGTATTATAGGTTCGATTGTTCTATGGTTGGAATTAACTCATTACTCACCTACATCTTAAACCTTCATCATCATCATTCATCATCACTCATTCATCCTTTGCTTAAAATACTTGGATACCAAGTCGCAATAGTAAAGAAAGAATATGAAGGATCTATAGACCGATTAATTTTTATTTTTGTATTTTACTTTGATTGAAACGACATCCTGTTATAATTCAAATTATTGTATTGTAAATAAATTTTTGATGTAGGCGAACTGTATTGTCTCTTCATTCATCGACAAAATTTAACAAATAAGGACAACGTTTAGTTGAAATTATAAACTCTTATTTTATCTAATGTGATCTTCCTGATTCTCGTAATGAAATATTTTATTTTAAATTATGTTTTCAAATGAACTTTTTAAAAGAACTATAACTCATGTCTCCATTTGTGGAAAATGAGGTTATCCTGGCGAAGTGGAACAACCCTTAGGTCTCCCCACTATTAAAAGCCATACGCTAAATAAATAAATAAATAATTTTTCGTTATAGATCTAGAATAATGTATTTTCATATCCTTTCCATTTCTAAATTTAGATCGTATATGAAGGAAAATTATTGAAAAAATCCAATCTGATTAAACCGTAGTTAAATGACGTCATCATCTGCAACTCTGCAACAACACTCAAAATCTAACATACGATTCCAGGGTGCAATCAATACACATTATCGGGCTCTAATCAGGAAGTAAAAATAAATTGGAACTTTTCGAAAGTAAATAAACAGTTCATCAAGAATGTAGATGAAAGAGATTGCCAACAAAAAAGTATTATACCAGCATCGTCTCAGTAATACCAATCGTAAAAAACAAATAATGGGTAACAACTAGAATCAACAACATACAGATATAATAAACAACCTCAACTATCTATCTATTATTAAAGCCGTAATAAACAAACTATAACAAAGATGTACAGATTATAGGCTGAGGCCGCACTGCCGGTGGGTAGAGCCTGGAGGGTGGAGGGTAGTTGGTAAATCGATAGAACATGCACACTATCAACAGTAATACATCGTATGAATGGTATGACGTCATTCTGTTTTTTGAGGTTATGTTGTCCATATTTAAGAATTTCAAGATGGCGGCTGAACACATACCATTCATACGATGTATTACTGTGGATGGTGTGTATGTTCTATAGATTTACCAACTACCCTCCACCCTCCAGGCTCTACCCACCGGCAGTGCGGCCTCAGCCATAGAGCTGTGCACTTTATTTTTTACTTACTCTAGTTAATGCCAATGAAATAATCGTACTACTTCCTGTTATCACTATAAAAAAGTAACTTATAAGTAACTTATCATGTCTGCTATGCCATAACTTACCGGTAACTATAGTCGGTCCAAGCAAAGAAGACCCTCTGGCAAGACGGGAAAATGACTTCAGCTCGGCCAATATTGGTTCAAAACTTATAAATTTGGTCTAAAATGCTGGATCATAATGTTTTCTACAATTTGGGACTAAATTTATAATTTTTGAACAAATTTTGACCGAGGTGGAGTCATTTTTCCATCTTGCCAGAATGTCTCCTCTGCTTGGACAGACTATAACATTAGTGGCAGATAGTAATTGTAATAATGTAGGTTGTTTTTATTGCTCCAAATTATGGCTGTTCCTGTTGGACGAGTTCAATTATTTAAGGTTAGAAATTATTCTATTGCCGACTTTAACCTCAAATAGTGAATGCGGTGGTAACGAATTATTAATGATTTATTAATTATTAATGAAGATAACGAATTATAATGAATTATTAGTCCTTATTGTATTGTTGTGATTGCTGGATTTTTGTAGCTTAGTGTTTTTGGCAAGGGTACTGTTTGTCAACATTTTTTTCAAGATGCTTGTCAAAAAGTTGCATTTGATACAAAAACTGAAGTTTTTTGACGATAAATACGATTTAATAAGACTGGTATTACACGTTAATGGTTCATCATATTTGATGATATGGAAAGAGATGAAAATATGATTTCGTATTTTCATCTATTTGCATATTATCAACTATGATAATCTTATCATATCTTATCTCTTTCCATATGATCAGATATGATCATAGAACTATTATCGTGTAATACCTGCCTAAATACTTGGCTGCTCATTATTAAACAAAAAGACAAGATGTTGTCAAACCAAAGATTTATTGAAATTCAAGATACCGGATGAGGTTTTTACGCCATTATTATTCTCTCTTTTAAACTTGAAGTATAGAGTAGTAGTATTTTTACTATCGGTTGAGCACGCTATTGGTGGGAGCTTGAACCAATCACAGTGAACGTCTGCCATTGGCTTAGACAAGCCCCTCCCCGATTAGCGGTTCTTACAAACGCATCGAAATGGCGATTAAAACATCACAATAGACTAATGGATCTGTTTGTTGAACATAAAAAATCAATGTATAATTACAATAACATGCGAAATAAATAGATGAATGATGTTACAAAATAGATTTTGGAAAAACAAAGCAATAATAATCATATTATGATACAGTTACAGTATAAATAACAAATGACTAAAAATTTTGGTATTGAATTGGAAAGAAAGTGTTCATTTCATTTTGCTTTAAATAGTGGTTTATTAATAAGATGTTTTTTTAAATCTTCCATGATTCATTATGAATATTTTTCAATCTAAAATGAGATTTTTTATATTCAATATTGAAATATGGCTCATCTATCCACAAAACATTCAATAAATATTTCACTTATATTAATACTCATTCTAATTCATTCTAGTTAAGTCACGAACACTGTGAACTGCTCTTCGTTGGGTGACCAGTATTTCGCAGGTGATTTCTCATTGACTAGGTAGAACCTACCTGTAAGAGTCTCTCCACGATTAGTTGAATTTGAATTGGATTGAATATTGTATTCATAAAGAAATGCACAGTATTGATTCAAAAGGAAATATTAATTTAGAAGCATAAGATTTCCAACTTTCCATTGAAATATATTGATGATGAATTATGATATATTTAAGAAAAAATTCTTTTTAATAGACCACTCTTTGAAGCGAAATGAAATAAACACTTTAGCTCAACTCTGTAAAGGCATAATGGGGAGAGACAAAAGAAGAAGAAGAAGAGAAGAAGAAGAAGAAGAAGAAGAAGAAATAATGAGGAGAAGGAGGAGGAGAGAGAATGAAGAAAAGAAGAAGAAAAGAAGAAGAAAAGAAGAAGAAGAAGAAGTAGTAGTAGAAAGAAGAAGAATAAAAATAAGGAGGAGAAGGAGGAGGAGAAGAAGAAGAAGAAGAAGAAGAAGAAGAAAGAAGAAGAAGAAGAAGAAAAAGAAGAAGAAGAAGAAGAAGAAAGAAGAAGTAGTAGTAGTAAAAGTAAGAAGAAGAAGTTGTAGTAGAAGTAGAAGAAGAAGAAGAAGTAGTAAAAGAAGAAGAGAAAGTAGAAGAAGAAGAAGAAGAAGAGAAGAAGAAGAAGAAGAAGAAGAAAAAGAATGAGGAAGAAGGAGGAGAGTAGAAGAAGAAAAGAAGAAGAGAAAGAAGAAGAAGAAGAAAAGAAGAAGAAGAGAAGAAGAAGAAGAAGAAGAAAATAGTAGTAGAAAAGAAGAAGAAGAAAAGAGGAGAAGAAAGAAGAAGAAAGAAAAGAAGAAGAAGAAGAAGAAGAAGAAAGAAGAAGAAGAAGAAGAAGAAGAAGAAGAAGAAGAAGTAGAAAAAGAAGAAGAAGTAGTAAGAAGTAGAAGAAGAAGAAGAAGAAGAAGAAAAGAAGAGAAGAAGAAAGAAGAAGAAAGAAGAAGAAGAAGAAGAAGAAGAAGAAAGAAAAGAAGAAGAAGAAAAAGGAGAAGAAGAAGACGGAATCGAAACGAAGATAAAGAAGACTGAATCGGAAACGAAGATAAAGAAGTCGAAGAAGAAGAAAGGGAAGACGAAGAAGAAGAAGAAGAAGAAGAAGAAGAAGAAGCATAAGATGTGGAAGAATAGGCTTTCATTCCAATGTAAAGCCATACGAATATGTTTTTATCGTAAACGTCTCAGTAAGATACATTTTTGGTTGTTATTTTTATAGCCGACTTGAATAAAACATCGAAAAAGTATCAGAACAACTGATTGATTGTTTTTTGTGATTGATTGTTGGTGCCTTGGGGTGACTCATGCATTCAAGTATTTGGCGGTGGGGGAAATCTTGCCAGGGGGGATGAGGGCTGTTGCAAAAGGGGGCTACATTTATGCGTCATCGGGGGTGGAAAGTCTGGGAAATGCACCCTGATCACAGACGTTTAGTGGTGGAAAGCTGCGCTTTTCCAAGGGGTGGGGGAAACGAGAGAGAGAATGGTTGAGGGATGAAGAGTTTAAAGACAGAGAGAGAGAGAGAGAGAGAGTAAGATTGAGAAAGAAAGAGAAATAAACAGAATGAGAGAGAGAGAGAGAGTGAGTGTGTGTTAGAGAGAAAGAAAAAGTGAGAGAGAGTTTGTGAGAGATAGAGAGAGAGTGAGTGAATGAGAGAGAATGGATAAAGAGTGTAAGAGAGAGATGGATGAAGTTGGAGCGTAGTTTGCGAGAGATAGAGAGAGAGATTAAGTTACTTTTTTCAACTAGATAACAAAATCCAGCGTAGATGCTATAGTCGGTCCAAGCAAAGAAGACCCTCTGGCAGGATGAGAGAATGACTCCAGCTCAGTCAATATTAGTTCAAACCATATTGATTTGGTCTCAAATTGTAGATCAGAATGTTTCCTACAATTTGAGACCAAATTGATAATTTTTGAACCAACATTAACCGAGATGGAGTCATTTTCTCATCTTGCCAGAGGGTCTTCTTTGCTTGGACAGATTCTACAATGCAATGCAATATAAAGAGTGAAACAAATTTTTCTATGAATTTTACAAATTGGAAAATTCTATTAAAAATTCGAAAAGGGAAAAAGGATAGGCTATAGAACGTGAGTGAAGAAGAGATTAGATTAGATTATTTTATTCAATTAGATAAAAAAATTTAGCTCAGATTTTAAATTCCAATATGAATGAAAAAAACAAATTATTCTATAAATTTCACAAAATAGAAACTTCTAGTAAAAAATACGAAAAAAGTAATGTGATGTAATGAATGTAAAATTTATACCAATCTCAATTCGAGGTTCTGCAAAATGGATAAGAAGAGAGAGAGAGAGTGAGTGAGTGAGAGAGAGTTAGTGAGAGAGTAAAGGGGAAAAGCCGACAGCAGTCTGGGGGAAATGCGCAAGACATGAATGGCGCTATTGACCCTGACGCTTTTCCACGTGGCCGGGAAAGCCGGGAAACTGGCATGCCGTGCCATATCACATGCTGCCAGGCTTTCACTTGACTGCCTACCTTGAAACACACTATATAGTCTGTCCAAGCAAAGAAGACCTACTGGCAAGATGAAAAAATGACTCCAGCTCGGTAAATGTTAGTTTAAAAATTATCAATTTGGTCTCAAATTGTAGATCAGAATGTTTCCTACAATCTGAGACCAAATCAATAATTTTTGAACCAATATTGACCGAGCTGAGGTCATTTTCTCATCTTGCCAGAGGGTCTTCTTTGCTTGGACAGACTATACCTTCTTAGGAACTGGAAATCGAATTAAATGCATAAGTAGTCGGTATCTCTATTCAGCCACTTTAGGTTTCGGTTGGTTCTACTACACTCACCCCTTCTTCTTCTTCTTCTTCTTCTTCTTCTTCTTCTTCTTCTTCTTCTTCTTCTTCTTCTTCTTCTTCTTCTTCTTCTTCTTCTCCTTCTTCTTCTTCTTCTTCTTCTTCTTCTTCTTCTTCTTCTTCTTCTTCTTCTTCTTCTTCTTCTTCTTCTTCTTCTTCTTCTTCTTCTTCTTCTTCTTCTTCTTCTTCTTCTTCTTCTTCTTCTTCTTCTTCTTCTTCTTCTTCTTCTTCTTCTTCTTCTTCTTCTTCTTCTTCTTTCTACCTTTTCTATTTCTTCATCTACTTTCGTTCTTTTTACTTTTCGTTCTTACTCTTCTCTTTTACTCCTTCTTCCTCCACTCATCTCTCATTTTCTCTTCTCTCCCTAGATCTGTCCTCCTTTCGCTATTCTTCCCATTTTCATCTTTTTTGTCTCCGGCTCTGTTTTTCTTCTTCTTCTTCTTCTTCTTCTTCTTCTTCTTCTCCTCCTTTTTCTTCTTCTTCTTCTCCTTCTTCTTCTTCTTCTTCTTCTTCTTCTTCTTCTTCTTCTTCTTCTTTTTCATCTCCTCACTCTTCTTCTTCTTCCTCTTCTTCATCTCCTCACTCCTCCTCTTCCTTATCCTTTTTCAACTTTTTTTTAGTATTTTCTTCGACTACAGTACTCTACTTTGTTCTTATGTTTCTTCTCCTTATTCTCTTTCAACATACATCTTTTTTCAAATTTCGTCTTATTTGTCTTCTTTGCTATTTTCCTTATCATTGATCTTCTTTTTCTCTCCCTTCTTTGTCTTCTTCTTCCATTGTTTCTTCTTCTTTTACTTTTTCTCCTTCCACCCTATCTTCTTCGCCTTCTTCTCCATCTTTTTATTCTTCTCCATATCTCCCTCTCCTCATCTTTTTTCTCTTTTTTTCTTTCAGACCTGTTCTCCTCCTACTGCTATTCTTTTCATTTTTATCTTATTCATCTTCGTCTCACTCTTCTTCTTCTTCTTCTTCCTCCTTCAATTTTTCCTTCCATCTTATTCTGGTATTTTTTCGTCTGATATTCTATTCTGGCTTATTCGTTTCTGTCTTTTCATTCTTCTTATTCTCCTTCTTCTCCGACTTCTCTCCTTATCAACTTCATTCATACACTTCTTCTAATTTCCATTCTTCTCTTTCTTTCATCACTATTCCTCCTCATCTCTCCTTCCTTTTCATCACAATTCTTTTTGTTCTTCTCTACAATCTTCTTTATCCCTCTGTTTTCTTCTCAATCTACTTAGGTTATCATTTCATCTGATCCCTCCCCTTCTCTCATGTCCTATGCTCATATGTTTGCCGTAAGCTGTACGTAACCCATGGCTCAAATACGTAAGCTTTTGCCAGTATTTATCCGAGGAAAGCTTTTCCCTGTAGTTTTTGACATACACTTTTCAAACTTTTATTCTACTCTTGTCCCCTTTTGCTTTTTCTATTTGTCACTCTCTCTCTCTCTCTCTCTCTCTCTTTCTCTCTCTCAGATACGGTTGAGTGTTAATGGGAGGGATATCCTTGCATATCCTTCTCCAAGAATGGACATCTTTGTCCAAACTCCGCCATTTCATGTAGATACACCACAATCATATTATAACAGTAAGAATATTAGATCCTATATATCTGTCATTTAGTAAGTTCCTTGCATATGAATTTCTTATATGAACCAATCGTGTAATTAGATTTATGTTTAATTTTTAGAATCTAGGATTTAAGATCGTAAATGCTGTACCATACTTGAATAAAGTGAATAATCTAATCTAATCTCTCGATTGTAATTAGTGTAATTCTCATTTATTTTTATTCTCACAGCATAGGATTTGAATTACTGTATTATGTAATCTACATGAATAAAGTGATTGAATCTGAATCTGAATCTCTCTCAAGGCCAAGTGTTAATGGAAAGGATATCCTTATTATCCTTTCCCAAGAATGGACATATATATGTCTAAACTTCGCCTTTCCACTTAGATAACTTACACTCCTTATTCATTTTGCAGAACCTCGAATTAAATTTGTATAAATTTTGCATTCATTACTTCACCGTTTTATCGTATTTTCACTAGAAGTTTCTATTTTGTGAAATTTATAGGATAATTTTGTTCTACTCATTTATTATATTACAATGTAGAATCTGAGCCGAATTTTGTTATCTATTTGAATAAAGTAATCTAATCTAATCTAATCTAATCTCTCTCCCTCACTCTCTGTCTCTCTGCTGTCGAGCATGGAATGCACTCCCTGTTTCTATTAGATGTATTGAGAGTCGAGCAAGCTTCACCTCAAAACTTAGAAAATACATTTTAGAGAAGATGATCGAAAACGTTCAACCCTAGAGCAACAGCATGACTACCCTTCATCATTCATTTCATCCTTCACCCATTCAACATACTTGTACATAAATTCATTTCATCACCAGTAGTAATTTTACATCCATTTAACACCCACTAATCATTGCTCTTAGTTATTAATTTTACGTGTAAATGAGCTTTATTTATTCATTCATTACATTTTTATTATTATTCATCATAATATTATCTATTGATTTATTTACTTCATCGATCATTTTTCAATCACCTAGATCTAGTTTTGAACTACAACTGGACATTTTTGATATTTTTCTAGTAATTGTGTAATAGTACGAATTTCACAGGCCAAGTGTTAATGGAAAGGATATACTTATCCTTTCCCAAGAATGGACATTTTATGTCCAAACTTCGCCTTTTCATTTAGATTGCAAGCAAGTAGCATATTGTTTGGATAATTGTTCTATGATTTTTGCATTCACATGTAACCTCTCTCATTGAATAGATTATAGAATAACCCGTAAAAATTGAAGGGTAAATTATTGAAATTAGTGTGTAACTTGTAAAAATAATAGAATAACTAGATTTAATAATAACTCTTGTAATCTAGAAACTAAGCATGAATATTTTGTTGCTATCTAAATGAATAAAGAAATCTAATCTAATCTAATCGCTCTCTCTCTCTCTCTTTCTCTATTAGTGTCTCTATCTTTCTCTTGAATTGAAAATTGTGTGCAGCAAGTCCTCTATATTAGTAATCAAAAAACTTTTATCAACTTTAACCAATTCGTATAATGCTTTCCTAAACTATCACAGAAAAAAGACTGTTTCGTCAGCGCCTTTTGCCCTCCAACAGCTGATGAAGTCGATTAGAATTGTCATTTAGTTATGCCCAGATGATGTTTTAGAAATCAAAAGAGACAATAGACGTTTTACATCAGCTGGTAGTAGGTTACATCACGTGCAAGAAACAAACGAAAACGCCTATTTTTGTCTCATCTGTTCCTTGTGCGCTCCAACAGCTGTTGTTGTCAATTAGGATTGTCATTCAACTATGCTTAAAAAATGATGTTCCTGAAATCAGAAGATATAAGACGCTTTCAATCAGCTGTTAGTAGGTTCTCGTTCAAGAGACAGACGAAACCGCCTTCTTGTCTATATTTCTCTGTTCCTTGTGCGCTTCAACATTTGATGTTTTTGACAGAGTTGTCATTCAGTTATGCCTACGTTATGTTTTTGCAATCAAAAGAAACAATAGATACATCAAATCAGCTGTTAGTGGGTTAGGGTGCATCTCGTTCAAGAGACTGATGAATTCGCCCAACTTTTTGGCGTCAGCTTTACCATCTGTTTTTATTCATTTAATTACAATACAGGTATTATCACAATTACTACAGGTATTACCCCCAATACAGTCTTCACTACTATTTACAATCATGTTTACTAAGGCTACGGCCACATGGGCAGCTTTTTGCTGCAAATTTTGTCAACACCTGTGAAGATGTTCCCGACTCGTTCAAATTTTAATAAAAATCATGCCATAATATAGTTCTCAATTTGAGTAATTTTGTACAATCAAAATAAAATTTTCATCCCTTCTCAATTTTGAAATAATGATGATAGAGAATTTTTTTTTGTTCAGATTCCAATTAAAATTACACCATAATTTAGTACTGAATTTTGTATCAATTGAACAACCAAACAAGAAATTTCTACCCCTTCCCGTTTTAGGGTAGAAGTGATTGAAAAGGGGTGACTGGACCCCATCCTGAGCCAAATACCAAAACAAAGCTAGAGTTTTGAATTTATTCAATTTTTTGTACAATATTATTTCAATGATAGAAAATCAGCTGATATTGCTTAACGTACTCCCCTACGCATCTCTCGCCATTACTAAGCTGTCTGAAATGAAACTGAAATCTCAACTAGCTGCTGCTGAGAAAAATGAATCGTGACCTATTCGTTTGCAGCAAATATTTGCAGCACTTTCATGCTCGTCCGGCCGCACCAGCTGATTTTCTATCATAAAAATAATAATAAATTCTAGCTTTGTTTTGGTATTTGGCTCAGGATGGGGTCCAGTCACCCCTTTTCAATCACTTCTACCTTAAAATGGTAAGGGGTACAAATGTTTGGTTTGGTGGTTCAATTGATACGAAATTCAGTACTAAATTATGGCGTAATTTTAATTGGAATCTGGACAAAAAAAAAAATTTCTATCATTATTTCAAAATTGAGAAGGGATGTGAAATTTCTTTTGATTGTACAAAATTACTCGACTTTAGAACTATATTATTGCATGATTTTTATTAAAAATTTTAACGAGTCGGGAACATCTTCACAGGTGTTGACAAAATTTGCAGCAAAAAGCTGCCCATGTGGCCGTGCCCTAATTCTACATAAAAAGGAAAATACAAATTGCAATAGCTATGCGTATTAGTAAATAGGCCTACTATGCAGTACAAAAAAATTGACTGATTGTAGGAAATTACTTAATTCTCGTTCATTCTAATGCCACGTTTACACCGGAATGTTAATAACATTTGTTACGAGTACTAACTTTTGTGAATAATGTATTATTATATACACTTATGTATTACTTAGCCGGGCAGGCTCGCTTCGCTCGCCTTATCCGCCTAGCCAGACAGTATCAGCAGTGTCAGTGAGTCAAACAGGCTCGCTTCGCTCGCCTGCATAACGTCTGTCAGTGTAAGCTGAGACAAACAGGCACGCTTCGCTCGCCTAGTCGCCTGCAAACTCCGTTCAGAAGGGATTCAAAACTTATTACCTAATCTGGTTACCTAATAGACCTAATCTGGACCTGTTCACCAAATTTCGACATTTTCTACCAATTTATTATCGAAAAATCCAAGAAATTCTGAAAATTCCGAAAAATAGTAAAACGCTAATATTGAGCGTAACCTTCGGAACTATATCGGACATAGTTTGAAACTTGATTTAATATCTTCCAAATTAGTTTATCTATAATCTCGCTGACAGTAAGGTTTATCATAATCTCGCTGAATTTACAGTAAGGATTGGTCGTATCAAGGCGGAAGATATGCAACCCGCAATACATCTACAATTTTGAAAAACCTGATTACTGGCATAATCTTGAACCGAATTCAAAAATATCTTGAAACAACATTTCTAGACTTTATCTGAACCTACCTACCAAATATCAACATTTTCTACCGATTGGTTCTCGAAAACTATAGAAAAACTTTAATATTTGGCGTATCCTTGAAAAGTTCCTAAAATCCGTTCTTAGCGCTCGTCGAAACGTCCAACTGAACATGCCTGCCAAATTTGAACGCATTCGGTTCAGTGGATTTTTAGTTCTGGTGATGAATGAATGAATCAGTCAGTCAGTGCCATTTCGCTTTTATAGATATAGATGTAAATTATTATACAAAAGTTATTAACATTCCGTTGTAAACGTGACATTATGCTTCTATTTCAACAGTAACCGTTCTTTTTTCTTTCCCACCCTCCGTCAAAACAAAGTTGGAAAGCAGAGAACTTTTCTCACTAAAACCTTGAACTTTGCCATGAACTTGGTAAGGAAATGCAATCTTGTTCCCATTCTTTTCCATGCATAGTAAGCGTTATACTTCCCAAGAAGTTTCTTGTTTCTTTCATGGTATCATTTTGATGTTGGGTCGAAGTTACGAAACTCTATGAGTCGCTTTTTGAAGTTGATGGCTGGGTGAAGTTATTAAACTCCTATAAATAACGTTCTGAAACTGATGTTTCACTTTAATGCCAGATAGGAATTGAAATAATGCGTATATTATTACAGTAAAGTTATCCAAACTATGTTCAAGCCAACTGAGGTTCAATGCTTCATTTTGAAAAATCTTATCAATTCGATTTATTACTAAGAAACAGCAATGCTATTAAAATACTAATAGAGTAAAAAATGTGAGACATACTCGATGAAAAAACAACTCTACTATGACCAGTATATGTATATATTTTTTCAATTTAATGCATTGTTATCAACGAAACAAAAATAATGTTGGAAATCTGATGGAATACATTCTATAAATTATTCCAAAAACACAATACTGGAATTCTAGGTCTGGAGTAAATCTGCCATCACTTTAAGTGATTTTATCGACCTCCTACTTAACTTTTATACGCCTCCTTCTTAAATTATATCCAGAATTCATACTTCATATTTACATACTCCACATATCCAAGCAAATAAAAGAAGACATTCTGTCCAAGTAAAGAAGACATACTAGCAAGATGGGAAATGACTCCAGCTCGATCAATATTGGTTCAAAAATTTCAAATTGGGCTTCGAATTGTGGAAAACATTCTGAAATTTTTGAACGAATAATATTGACCGAGCTGGAGTCATTTTTCCATCTTTCCAGAATGTCTTCTTTGCTTGGACAGACTATATCTAGTAGATAATATTGGATCGTAAATTTTGATCCAATTAAAATTTTTTTTACGAATATTTAGCGAGCTGGACTCATTTTCCCATTTTGCTAGAATGTCTTCTTTGCTTGGACACTCTATACTTATCATCCGAATTATTACTCTCTCGTGCTCTTCTCTATCTCTCTTTTTCTGTTCATTTCTCTCTTATTTCATCCATCTTTCGTTTTCACTTCCTTCTCCTCGGAAGAAACAGTAATCTCAGCTGAGCTGTATTTCGCAACAGCGTTCAATTTGATTCGCAACGCCTTGGCGAGGGAGGTTATCCTCTATTAAATACATAGCAATAACTGAGAACATAGATATATACACACTTATTCATTCTGCGACAAAAATATATAACAAATCTGGATGAAAACAGATATATTCGTCACACTATCGCAATAGTAGAATGACAAAGCGGCCAAGGAAGCCTGAACTGGACAAAATTGAAAATTGTATAGTCTGTCCAAGCGAAGAAGACCCTCTGGCAAGATGGAGAAATGACTCTAGGTTGGTCAATATCGGTTTAAACATTATAAATTTGTTTTGAAATTGTAGATCAAAATGTTTCCTACAATTTGAGACCAAATTGTCAATTTTTGAACCAATATTGAACCAGCTGAAGTCATTTTCCCATCTTGCCAGAGGATCTTCTTTGCTTGGACAGGCTGTAACACTTTCACTACTCTGGTGCCAAAAATTTAGGCGGTTGGCGAATGACTGTTTTTTTAATGTTGAACTCTGTCAGGACAGTCTGGAGCTGTCTTCGAAAGTGAAATAGTACAGCTGGAGTTGATCTCGGTTTGATGGACTGCAGCAGACAGCTAGCCGACTGTCCTCAAAGAGGTGAGAGTTGATAAGAGTCGGTTGTCAACCGTCTCAAGTTTTGAAACTAGGTTTACTGTATCTAGGAAATACAACGGCTATTGTAGTGTTCAGGTCGAAACCAATAATGGAAAATAGGGTAGAATCTGGTTTGAAGGCGCCATTGAATAATGATTGTTGTAGGCCTATAGTCTGTCCAAGCAAAGAAGACATTCTGGCATGATGGGAAAATTACTCCAACTCGGTCAATATTGGTTCAAAATTTGTCAATTTGGACTCGAATTGTGAGAAACATTCTGATCTACAATTTGAGACCAAATTTATCACTTTCGAACAAATATTGACCGAGCTTCAAAAATCAAAAATTCTATCGCAAATTGTAGAGCTGAGTTTTTTCTACAATTTGAGATCAAATTTACAATATTTGAACAAATATTAGCTGGAGACATTTTTCCATTCAGCCAGAATGTCTTCTTTGCTTGCGGACTAATTCAGGGTAGTATATTGTCGCCAATTTCATTCAATATTTATGTAAACGATTTTGCCAGCCTAAAATTTAAAAGTATATGCTATGCTGATAATAATATTCTATACATAATTCATCAAGATTTAGGAGAAGTTTTAAGTTATATGCAAAACGATATCGATTTAGCAATTAAATACTTTTTTAAAAATAGTTTCAAAATAAATTCACAGAAGATCAAAATAATAGTATTTAAGAATCAGAGAATTGATATAAATGAAAATGAATTTTTCAACCTAACTTGTCATAGAGCAGAATGTCTATCTAATCAACCCAGAAATGGATGTGACTGTCAAAAGCTTGATTTTTGTGAGAGTTTCAAACATTTAGGCATAATTTTTGATGCTGTTATGAGATTCAAATCACATAATAATTCACTTTTAAAAAAATAATGAGAGCTACACTCTACAAATGCTCAAGAATTAGTTGTCATTTTTCTATCACTACTAAAAGGTTGATCATTAATCAAGTTGTGTGTTTTTTTGTTCAATGGAATATCTAATGTTTCTAAATATCTAATGTATTGTAAATGTAATTGAAAGTGGATAATATCTAATGTATTCCCAAGATGTATACCGAAGTGATATCGTTTTGAATAGAATAGAATAGAATGACTTCTTTATTTTAATGACGTGGCGAAGTTTGGACAGTAATGTCCACTCTACTATTTAACCATGTTGGAGTGAGTATAGAATGGACGCTTATCAAGTTGTGTTTTTTTGTGCAATGGACAAAACAGAACAATCAGTAACAAAAAAACTTGAAAAATAGTACGGTATAATCAGATTGATTATCAAAACAAAATTGTTATTGTTAGTTTTATTAATTGTAATATAATATCTTGAATATATCCCTCAAATAGCTTTCAGCTAGAGGGATACTATAGCACTTTGTAATCAAATAAATAATGATTATACGAAGAATGTATATTGTATAATACTCACAGTGTGGCTATTTGAAGTCAGTTAAGATAATAAATGTTTCAAAATGAAAAGACAATTGTCAAATCACAGATTTTTTAAAAAATCGAAATTTTTGGAAAATCGGTTTCTTTTGCTACACCATCAAACTCTGGTATACTAACACTAGTATAGAACAAACTAAGAGGAAAGAGTAGAGAGTAAACTAGGAGTAAAAAGTAAAGAGCAAAGGAGAAAAGAGTTGGAACAGAGTAAAGAGTTAGGAGAAAGGAGTAAACTAGTGAAGAGCAGCAGTATTTATACCCACGTTCAAGCATTGCTATTGGTAGTTGCTTGAACCAATCACAGCGGACGTCTGCCATTGGCCTAGACAAGCTCCTCCCCGGTAAGCGGTTCATGCAAACGTTACAAAATGGTGGCGATTCAAAGAGCAACACAATGATTGGAAATTGATAGATATTTACAACAACATACCAAATAGATGAAATAATGTTACAAAAGGATGGAAAAACAATGGAGTAAGATAATACTATTACAAATGACTAACAAATTTATGATTTTTTTTATTAAATTTATTTTAAACAAGATTGGTTCATAGATGTTCGCTCCTTAGCCGACATAATTTTGCTAAATTTTTCAATTATGTTGTTGGATTACAGGCGAAATTGAATTGTTGAATTTCCCTCAAATTGTAGCTTTTCTAACAAACTAAAATGGAAAAAATGATAATTTCTAATGATTTTGCTTTGAAAGCGTTGAAATGATAGAAATTTGATTGTTTCATTTGAACGTTAATTGAACAGTTTTCACCACTGGCGGCTCGTATCAACGAAACAGGTGAAGTGCCCGTATCTTTTACTGCACAGCACTTCACCTGTTTCGTAAGCACGAGCCGCCTTCTTTCCACATCGCTTTGAAACAAGAAAATCGATGGAATCCCAAAGAAAGTTCGATCCTCATCCAATTTTTTTTGTATAAAAATTTTCATTTTACCTCAAAAACGACATTAATTCTATGATTTCTATGGAAAAGAATAATAGATTTCATACAATATGACCGCTTTATGTGGTGGAACAGCGTATTTGTCTTCAATAATGTATCTCTTCTCAATATACTGGTGATAGAAACAGATAGTCTGTCCAAGCAAAGAAGACATTCTGGCAAGATGGGAAAATGACTCCAACTCGATCAATATTGATTCGAAAGTTGTAAATTTGATCTCAAGTTGTAGAAAACATTCTGCTGTACAATTTGAGATAGAATTTATAACTTTTGAATTAATGTTGACCGAACTGGAGTCATTTTCCCATCTTGCCAGAATGTCTTCTCTGCTTGGACAGACTATAACTCTTCCTATTATACTGGTGATGTGGTGATAGATACAGATATAGGTAGATGTTACTTTTCCTAATATAGATACGCATCGTTTCAGATGTGCAGAACGGTGAAAAACTGAACTGAATTTCTTACAGAACAAAAATGGAAAGTCCTGTTTCCTTAGGCGATTGTCTGTCGGTTGGAGCAAGATTTCTGATATAGTCTGTCCAAGCAAAGAAGACATTCTGGCAAGATGGGAGGATGACTCCAGCTCGTTCAATGTTGGTTCAATAATTATAAATGAGGTCTCAAATTGTAGGAAACATTCTGATCTACAATTTGAGACCAAATTTTCAATTTTAGAACCAATACTGGCCGAGCTAGAGTCATTTTCCCATCTTGCCAGAATGTCTTCTTTGCTTGGACGACTACTGTTTCAAAAGGTTTGCTACTGTTGCTTTTTTCTATCCAATCACAATTCTGGAGAGTTCTGATGAGTTTTATCTAGCTGGTATCAATCTATCACTTTCAATTCTGATTTCAAAACGATTAGATTGAATAATTGTTTTAGATTCTTTCTTCAATTCGTAATTTATTGTTTTCACAAATTTCGAAGAGAATGGAAGGAACATTACCGGATGAAAAATCGTTCCAATTTCGTTTTTTAATTTGGTTTCACAAATTTTGATGAAAGTTGAAAAAAATCACTGGAAGAGATTTATATGATGGAAAGTCCTTGATAAAATTCTGAATTTCTAAAGAGGATTCATGTTGGTCATCATACTATTTTTTTGATTTATTAATAACAATAAATTGGATGATCAAGTTATTTTTAAGTTTTTGTGAATTTTCATTCAATGCTATTAATATTATTATCAATGTATGGATTATTAGTGGGGAGATCCAAAGATATTCTACATCCGATACAACCACTATTTAACATTGAGGAATTTTTTCTATCCAATTAAAATTCTGAATATACTTTTGAATTTGTAAGAAATCTATTAGTTAATTTATCAACTATTCATTCAGCATAATTCCATTATGGGAAATTGTGATAGGTAGTTCGTGACACCACTGGCGGCTCGTGCCCGCGAAACAGGTGAAGTGCTGTACAGTAAAAGATACGGGCACTTCACCTGCTTCGTGGTTACGAGCCGCCAGTGCTTGTAACAGTGATTGAAATTTTAATGAAGTTCTTCTGATTTTATTGAGCTATTAATGTTATGATATAATCGCTTATTTATTACTTATATTACAGCTGTTGTTGAAATGATTAGCGTTGATTTTATTGTTATATCATGATAAAAATCATTATTTCTATTACAGTTTTTATGTGCAATTTGTAATAATAATGTACCTCGACAATAATCTCATTCGAGCAACCTTTCACTTTTCTACATCACTGTTGATTTTTGGTTTGTATTCTATTATAACTGCATCATGATAATTATGATAAACAATTTCTTTTTTCGTTTCAGGTGAGTGATTCAAGACAAAATCATAAACTTTTGTAGACTTACAGTGATGGTGAGTGTGTTCATCCATATTAATTAGAGTAGGCTATTATCCATTTATTGGAGAGTGACGTAATCCGAAATACCACTTGAAAATGGTTCAAAGTAGTCCTCAAAATCTGGTATTGTATTTATTTGGTTATTTCAATCAATGAAACACATTATTAAAAGTTCAATTAATTGATATTTCACATTTAATTGTCATAAATGTACAATATTATGTAATTGTTCCAAACTTGATTTACTCTACACTGATTGGATTTTATTTATTTATTTATTAGTACGAGATTGAAATACAATTGGATTGAAACACAGACAAAGTCCAAAACGTCTCTTTTTCCCAATTTTGGTTAAAATATTCAAAATAGAGGTCCACACTAAAAACTTAAATTTTACACAAATTTGAACTTCTAAATCAACTTATTCCACTATATTAGACAACTATATTAGTACGATTTATTAGTCTATAATCAGACAATCTACAATTAAATTTAATCTTATCAACTAATACCAATCTTATCAACTAATCAACTATCAACTAACCAATACTATCTTATCAACTAATCTTACCCTCTTCTTCTAATATCGACTTCATCCAAACAGTACTGCTACAGTATTTACTAACTTATTTCTTGGCTAAAGATGAGATTATCTCCAATTTCTTGATATTATTTCTCTCCAAAGCTGCAAAATCGACCATATAATACAAAATCACAGTATTTATTTTTGTATTACGTGGTCAATGTGATGCTACTTGAGTAGAATTTTTTTGGGTGTTGGGTGTATGGGGAGTTTCTTCTTATCAGGCTCTTTAGTTTTAGACGCTCTTCAACTACCATTCTGGAAGAATTGTAGGCTACTCCCTCCAATACGGGGATTTACCATCTATCTATTTATTTTCTAGCTTGTATCTAGCTGCGGGAAGATACTGAATTTAATTATTTTCTATGCAGTATACTATTTATCCTCATTTCTGCAGGTCGATATTGTATTTCAACGATTCTCTATGCAGTATTTTCTTTTCCATTTTTACATTTCTGCAATAATTAGCATATCTCCTTAGTACGATTTTCACACAGTTATGACCTTGGTACGTCCTTCAACCTTGAATTATAGCACTTTCATAATATCGTTTAAACTATCAATAAACTGTATCTTGAAACTTTTTTTAGCCTGGACAAGCAAAAAAGACATTCTGGCAAGATTGTAAAATGACTCCAGTTCGGTAAATATTGATTCATAAATTATAAATTGGTCTCAAATTGTAGAGCACAATGTTTTCCACAATTTGAGAAGAAATTAATAATTTTTGAACCAATATTGACCGAGCTGGAGTCATTTTCCCATCTTGCCAGAATGTCTTCGTTGTTCGACAATAATATACTTGGTAAGAAAAAGTTTCATTTACATTATTATTCAACAAGAGCTAAGTTTACCGGCAAGGCTTCATCGACGCTAAGTCTCTTGAGCTTAACAAGGCAAACTTGGCATAATAAGCATACTCTTGCATGTCAAAAGCACTGCGACATTGCATGCTAGTGACATGTCAAAGTTGTGTTTTGCGCTAGATTACTTGCAGAGAGAGATTTGCAAATGTACATGAAGCATTTTGTTCTAAGTGAAGTGAAGTTGACATTGAGACTGTATTGATTGGTTTGTCTATGCGGAGGTTTATATGGTCGTAAACTTTTATTGGCTTGAATCTGCGGTGTAGGCTTGCTCGATACATCTTCAACTAGAATATTGTTCAGCTAAACGTGAATTACATTCAGCTGAACGTAATTTTATTTAAACGTGAATTAAATTTGATTCACATTCTCTGTGGCTAAACTTGGAATTGTATTAGTTGAAATTACCATACTCAGTTTACTGATACTGTGTTTCCTCTTTGACTAGGATAGGGCTGCTCTCATCAGGGATTATTAAATTTAAATCAATCACATTACCATTTTGATAACTTTTCATTCTAAAACAACATGTTTCGTGCTTTTTAGAGCTATTTTCAAGAATTGAATTTTATATTCAATAACATTAGTTTAACGAGAATTTGGGAAAAAATTGTGAACCATTTTTCTTGGAAAAGACTCTGTGAACTATAGTTATAACAAAGAGGATCTTCGTTTAAGTGAAATCTATGGTTATAAGGTTAAGAGAGTTTATTCTATGGTTAGCCTATAATTACTTCAGCTGGAGAGAGGTGAACCTACTGAGAATCAACTGCCTGAACTCGAGAGTTTTCTCATATTGAAGGTTTTTGGCTTGGAAACTTGTTCTTTCATCTTATTGATAATTATTTATTCATAAAGTCAGTCACAATCTTGCAACATTTCTCCTTGATATCCCATAAACTCAGTCATCAAACTCTTATTTTCACATGTATTACAACTGTATACGTGTTGAAGCAATTCTAATTTGATATTTTATGTACATACTCACGAAATATCACTTTTTCTACACCCTTTTGTACGGTATATACAGTCTAGTCGAGCTAAAAAGACATTCTTGCAAAGTGATAAAATGACTCTAGCTCGGTAAGTATTGGTTCAAAAATAGTAAATTTGGTCTCAAATTGTAGAAACCATTCTGCTCTACAATTTAAGACCAAATGTATTACTTTTGAACCAATATTGACCAAGCTGGAGTCATTTTCCCATCTTGCCAGAATCTCTTCTCTGCCCGACCAGGCAATACCTGAATGAAATATATAGTCTGTCCAAGCAAAGAAGAGCCTCTGGCAAGAAAATCAGCTCGGTCAATATTGTTCAAAAATTGATTTGGTCTCAAATTGCAGGAAACATTCTGATCTACAATTTGAGACCAAATCAATAATTTTTTAACGAATATTGACCAAGCTGGAGTCATTTTCCCATCTTGCCAGAGGCTCTTCTTTGCTTGGCCAGACTATACTTGTCTTAGATATCACGCACAATTCCCAACTCGTTAAACTCTACTGAAAATTCTCTCGTAAAATTCTGCAGAAAATTTCCGAATTTTCCCCAGGCACGTGTCATTGTGACGTCACACGGAAAAATCCTTTGTTTCAAGGTCTAGGGCTGTGGCCACGTGTAATTCTCTTTCCAATGTAACTTTCGACTTGAAGTTACACGTATAAGATGGGAAATTCAATGTTTTCAGTGTTGGTTGTTTCAAGGTCTAGGGTTGGCCACGTGTTATACTCTGCTTGATGGACCTTCCGACTCGAAGTAACTCGTATAGTATAGGGGATTCAATGTATTGGAGTAGGAAGTTACCTAGAGTAGGGTGTATTTTGGGGTTGATGCGAAAGAACCCCTGCAGCACTTACGTTTATGAGCACCTAACAAGCGGTACGTTGCTCTGCTTCCTAAATCTTTAACAGAATCTTTTTGGGTTGCCGTGGACTGTATGTTGCTATTCCTCTGTTGCTCTGTGGTAAGGGAAGTGAAATGAGAGGGAGAAGTTGGAGAATAATAGTAAATTTGTTTGAAGAAAATCGAAAGATAGATAAATGTCTTCATTTTTCCACCTAGTACCACTGGCGGCTCGTACCCATGAAACAGGTGAAGTGCTCGTATCTTTTATTGTACAGCACTTCACCTGTTTCGTGGGCACGAGCCGCCAGTGCCTAGTACATTACATAAGTGATATGAGCGAAATTGAGGTTGAGGTTGGAGACGTTGGAGTACAACAAAATATTAGAATAAAATTACAGCTTTTCTTTATTTTTCTGACGTGGCGAAGTTAGGATAGTAATGCCCACTCTACCACTACCTCCTTTAATCACCCGCTCTACCTTTAATCACTACTACTGATGAAAGGTCTGATTGTATGTAATAGTTATTTAATTGCTGCTATATTATTAGTATTTTCTTTATATTGTTGAAATTACGGTTCAAAAATTATTTATTGGCATCCATCATATTGACCTAATCACAGGAATAACATTGTTTTTTCCAGGATTATACAATTTGGGCTTGTGGTACGAGTTTGGTTGTTATTGTATTTTTTGTACAACTTTGACATTCTGGCAGATGTTTGTATAAATTCTATTTGTTTGTTTGTCAATGGCGCAACAGCCCTATGAAGGGCCTAGGCCTACCAGCTGGTTGCCAGTTTCATATTCACGAAACTATACAGTCCATCCAAGCGAAGAAGACACTCCGGCAAGACAGGAATAATAATGTATAAATTCTATTATTTAATGATAATTTGATTGAATTCAGTATGTTATAGAACTGCTGATAGTTATCGATTGGTTAGTTTAGTCAGTCCAAGCAAAGAAGACATTCTGGCAAGATGGGAAAATGACTCCAGCTCCGTCAATATTAGTTGAAAAAATATAAATCTGATCTCAAATTGTAGATCAGAATTTCTCCTACAATTTTAGATCACATTTATGATCTTTGAACCAATATTGGCCGAGCTGGAGTCATTTTCCCATCTTGCTAGAATGTCTTCTTTTCTTGCACAGACTACACTAACCTATCGATTAGTTTCAGCAATTTTATAACATATCGAATTCAAAAAGTTAGCAATCAATATCTTATTATTATCATCACGATGCCATACTTCAGTTCGATTTTACTGGATGTTGTTGTCGTTTTAGGCTAGCAGGTTTTTGTGGCGATGCATTAACTGCATTAACCGCAAATGCGGTGCAGTTGAACTTTCACTTTTGAGGCTTCAGAAAAAACTGAGAGAAGTGTTTCGTCATTATCGAACGCATTTGCACACCATGCAATCGAAACATTACTGTTGAATGATAAATGAAGTGCAATGTTTCAATTCGGAGAAAGAATAGGGATCGATTTTTTGCAGATTATGATTTCTTCAATATTTTCTATGGGGTCGTTGTTTAGGATCCAATTTTCTTCGAATCTTGTTTGAAACTTAAGATCATGACACTGGCGGCTCGTGCCCACGAAATAGGTGAAGTGCTGTACAGTAAAAGATAAGGGCACTTCACGGTTTCCTGGGTACGAGCCTCCAGTGTCATGATGATGATATGTGTGCCCTTCTTACTAAAAACTGTGGGTAATTCTGTAATCGATTATTATTTTCCTGGATACCATCTTGCCATTCAAATCTATCTCTATATATAAAAGCGAAATGGCACTCATTCATTCATTCATTCATTCATTCATCACCAGAACTAAAAATCCACTGAACCGAATGCGTTCAAATTTGGCAGGCATGTTCTATTGGACTTTTAGACGCGCGCTAAGAACGGGTTTTAAAAACTTTTCAAGGATACGCCAAATATTTGAGTTTTTCTGCGTTTTCTTCATTTTTTCGAGAACCAATCGGTAGAAAATGTTAATATTCGGTGGGCAGGTTCAGATAAGGTCTAGAAATGTTGTGTTAAAATATTTTTGAAATCCGTTCAAGATTACGCCAGTAATCAGGTTTTCAAAATTGTAGATGTATTGCGGGTTGCATATCTTCCGACTTGATACAACCAATCCTAGTAGTTTGATATTCTTCAAAATACTTTGATGATGCGAAACTTTATTTCAGGCCAAAATTTCAAGGCAAAATTAATGTTATGCAGCACCATAACCTTTTTGGAGGTATTATTGAATTCATATTAAATTTTCCAATATCAATATCTTTCTAAGGTTTGAGATAGTGATGTTTGGTTTTCAGCGTTTAATTTGTCTTGTAATTAATTCTACATAGAAATCGAAGTCTTGTAGCACATGTTCACCTCTCCATTAAAAAAAAACTTGATTCAATATGGCTAATCCAAGATGGCGGACCAAATTTGTCGTTCCCACTGTCACCTACGTTGAAAATTACCTTCGTAAACAAATATGAAACCCCTTAAAAACGTTTTGCCTTTTATGTTGAATCAGTCGATGCTTTCTTTTGAGGAGTTAGAATTTGTATAGACTATACAGTGTTGCAATATCTTACACTTTTATTTCAAAATTATATGTCTTCTCTATTTAACAATATGTCGAACTGTGAAGCCAATAAAAATAACCCTTTCTTTTCAAGCAGAGTTTTATTCAAGTAGAATTTCAATTCTACTTAAGTAGAACTTGAATTTCAATTCAAGTATAGTCCAATTTTGCAATATCTTACATTCTTATTCCAATATTATTTAGGTTTTCTTTTCAAAAATATGTCAAACTGTCAAGATAATTGAAAACCACCTTTACTATTCAAGCAGTCAGTAAAATGAAACATTCAGTTCATTTAGCGTATGGCTTTTAATAGTGGGGAGACCCAAGGGTTGTTCCACTTCGCCAGATAACCTCATTTTCCACAAATGGAGACATGAGTTATATTTCTTTGAAAAAGTTCATTTGAAAACATAATTTTTGATTTCAAAACATTGTTGACTACTAAAACTGAAGAACTTCACAAAATCACTACACCATAGCCGAAAATATTGAATTTTCACTATAAATTTAGAGCACGAAAATCACGAAAATCGTTTTAACATTCAGTTGGAACGATGAGATAAAAATTGCCATAAATCTGATTCCTCATCTTATAAAATGAGGGATTGAACCAATAAAATTTCGAAAACTCAATTGCTCATCTGAACAAGGACCGAATTAATCATAGAATCTAGAAGACTAGAATCTAGAATCTAGACAGACTAGAAAATCCCAATAAATTTGGGATAAGCTCTTGATTGCAGAGAGTAGCCTACAGCAGAGATTACGGTAAAACTATTTTCACAGTAATTGAAGTACTATTTCTAGATTTTTCTTCTCTTACTATAGTCTGATGTCAAAGCAAAGAAGACATTCTGGCAATATGGGGAAATGACTCCAGCTCGGTTAATATTGGTTGGTTAATAAATTTGATCTAAAATTGTAGATTGGGATGTTTTCTACAATTTGGACCACATCTATATTTTCGAACCAATATTGAGGGAGTTGGAGTCATTCTCCCATCTTGCCAGAATGTCTTCTTTGCTTGGACAGACTATACTAATCTTTCATTCTCTTTCAAATGTTGTAAAGTATTTCCCTCTTTTATCATTTTCAGCATTGATTTTATCTCCTACTTTTCACCTCCTTTTTAAAATTAGTAAAAAATTTAGTCGTTATTCTTCACTTCTCTTCTCTTTCATCTCTCCTACTCCTCTCTTTTTTCTCTTCTTCCTCTTCTTCTTCTTCTTCTTACTCTTCCTTTTCTTCCTCTTCTCTTTCCTTTTCTTTTTCTTCTTTTTTTTCTTCTTCTTCTTCTTCTTCTTCTTTTTCTTCTTCCTCTCCATCTTCTTCATCTTCTTTCTTCTATTTCTTCTTCTTCTTCGGCTTCTTCTTCTTCTTCTTCTTCTTCTTCTTCTTCTTCTTCTTCTTCTTCTTCTTCTTCTTCTTCTTTTCTTATTCTTCTTCTGCTGCTTCTTTTCCTCTCATCTTCTCCTTCTTTTCTGCTACTTCTTCTTCTTCTTCTTCTTCTTCTTCTTCTTCTCTTCTTCTTTCTCCTCCTTCTTCTTTTTTCTTCTTCTTCTTGTTCTTCTCCTTCTTCTTCTTCTTCTTCTTTTTTTCTTCTTCTTCTTTCTCCATCTTCTCCTCTTCTTCTTCTTCTGCTTCTTCTTCTTCTCTTCTTTTTCTTCTTCTTCGTCTACTCCATCTTCTTCCTCTTCTTCTTCTTCTGCTTCTTCTTCTTCTTTCTTTCTTTCTTCTTCTTCTTCTTCTTCTTCTTCTTCTTCTTCTTCTTCTTCTTCTTCTTCTTCTTCTTCTTCTTCTTCTTCTTCTTCTTCTTCTTCTTCTTCTTCTTCTTCTTCTTCTTCTTCTTCTTCTTCTTCTTCTTCTTCTTCTTCTTCTTCTTCTTCTTCTTCTTCTTCTTCTTCTTCTTCTTCTTCTTCTTCTTCTCTTCTTCTCTCCTTCTTCTTCTTCTTCTTCTTCTCTCTTCTTCTTCTTTTCTTCTTCTTCTTCTTCTTCTTCTTCTTCTTCTTCTCTTCTTCTTCTTCTTCTTCTTCTTATCTTCTTCTTCTTCTCTTCTTCTTCTTCTTCTTTTCTTCTTCTTCTTCTTCTTCTTCTTCTTCTTCTTTTCTTCTTCTTCTTCTTCTTCTTCTTCTTCTTCTTCTTCTTCTTCTTCTTCTTATTCTTCTTCTTCTCCTCTCTCGGCTCCCAACTGCGAAAGTGTAACCAATTCACGTCACTCGCATTTTTGCCACTACCATTTCTGAAAAGAAGGAAAATCCTTTCACTTGGCCTCCACCATTATTATTATTATTTCGCTTTTCATTATTATAGTCTGTCCAAGCAAAGAAGACTTTCTGGCAAGATAAATAAATTGCTCCAGCTCGGTCAATATTGGTTCAAAATTTATCAATTTTGTCTCAAATTGAAGATCAGAATGTTTCCTAAAATTTTAGACCAAATTTATGATTTGTTAAGCAATATTGGCCGAGCTGGAGTCATTTTCCCGTCTTGCCAGAATGTCTTCTCTGCTTCGACAGACTATACTTCGGCTACCTTCAGACTCCTTTTCCGTTATTATTATCTAGTAGATAATATTGGGTCGTGAGTTTTCGGCAAACATAACCAATTTCTGGTAGATGAGAGATAAAATTCTTTAGATTGAGCTCAATAAATATGAGTCCAAGAGTGGTAATAGTAAAGTCTGTTCAAGCAAAGAAGAGCCTCTAGCAAGATGAGAAAATGACTCCAGCTCGGTCAATATTGGTTCATAAATTATCGATTTGGTCTCAATTGTAGGAAACATCCTGATCTACAATTTGAAACCAAATCAATAATTTTTTAACCAATATTGACCGAGCTGGAGTCATTTCCCCATCTTGCCAGAGGCTCTTCTTTGCTTGGACAGACTATAGAATAGTTTCGGTTTCAAGTTATACTGTAGTATAGTACTGTACTGACATAGCCTAGTTATAAAATAGGATGTAGAAGAATGTTGAATTCTGTAAATTTAAATCTATAAATTCACCTTATAAAACCACCAAGAAAGGAGAATTAATTAGTAACAATCTATGAACGAATTAATTTTTTTCGGATGTAACTTCATTTGAGTACATGATTTTGTATAGTCTGTCCAAGCAAAGAAATCTCCCTGGCAAGATGAGAAAATGACTCCAGCTCCATCAATATTGGTTCAAAAATCATCAATTTGATCTCAAATTGTAGAGCAGAATGTTTCCTACAATTTGAGAACAAATTAATGATTTTTGAACCAATATTGACCGAGCTGGAGTCATTTTCTCATCTCGCCAGAGGGTCTTCTTTGCTTGGACAGACTTCTCCTTCCTCAAGTTCGAGCTTGCGTTTTTTGGGAAGTAGTTTCTCATGATTATTTCAATATTGTTATTGATCTATTTTTCAGTTCAATTTCCACATTTTATATGATTGTGAAACGTTTTTAATGTATAAATGGGAGAAATTTTCATCTCAACTGTTTTTATGCTAAAATCTGTACAGAATTGTCCATTTCACCAAAATAGATTCGAAATATGTAAAATTCAGAGAAATATTTTTTTTCAATGATCCAATTTGTGTGCTTGATTCAATGTTTATATAAAAATTGTGTTACTTCAATTCAATTTTATGGTTATGAGTTATGTTTTCGACTTTGTATTTCGCATTATTTGTATTTAAATATTATGCTTTCTTCAATTGCTTATACAACTTCTTATTGTATTAGAATTTGTAAATTGTATTCTTTGTGGAAATAAAATTTCAATGAACAATATACATTAAAAATAGCAATAAAGCTTAGTCTATCAAAAGTACTATCCATTTTACAACACAGAATAAATTTCAAAATGTTCAAATTCATAGAACAAATTATGTACAATGATCAATCTGTAATACATCCAATTCACAATCTTAAACAAATCACAACCATAGAGTTAAAAGTTATAAAAACGAACAAAATTTCAAATGAAAGTTGAAATCAAAAACATTCGATATAAGCGACTGTAGTATCAGTGATTATTGAGTAAATGTCTACTTTTCCTCCTGTTTTCACTTGCCTAGAGGAAATAAAATGCTAGAAAAAATTGAAATTGAAACCTGTGTTACATTTTCTCATTTCATTGTTTTATTGTTAGTCCTGTATGGACAGATGTACAGACTTGCATTGCAATTTACAAAATTTATGTGATGTTTGGTAAAATATTGGAGATAAAAAGACAATAAAAATGAAATGAAAGATACCCTAATAACTAACTGTAGCTAACCTAATCACAACAGTTACGTTGTTTTTTCCAGTATAATTTGGGCTTGTGGTACGAGTTTGATTGTTATTGTTTTTTTGTAGAACTTCGGCTGTCTGACAGATGTTTTCATGGATTGTATTATTTCCTATATGTGAAAACTTTCAGTTTTTCATTCAAACTGGAAGTTGTAGTTACTTTTTATGGCCGGTAATCAGTGGAAGAAATCGTACAATAGAAAGAAAAGAGATTATTGGCTGAGTAGTAATTTGTCTTCGACGTAATAAATTACATTTCTCCCAATTTTAAAAATTATCCTTCAATACTTTCACCGCGTAGGATTCGTAAATAATTGCAGGAAAAGTAGGTGGCCTTTTGTAGGGAATTGCGATCGATAATAATCTGTAGACCTATCAGTGATAATCTATTGGAGATGGGAAATTTTGATCTTCTAGTGTTAGGCTTTCACAGATTAGTAACTTGTTGTAAGGCCGGTATTACACGATAATAGTTCTATGATCATAGTTGATCATATGGTAAGAGATGAAAATATGATTTCGTATTTTCATCTCTTTGCATATGATCAACTATGATAATAGAACTATTATCGGCCTAAGGCCGCTATTACACGATAATAGTTGTCATACATCTATTATCAGAGATATTATAATATGTTCTCTATAGGAGAACGTATGACATAGAATATGATCATTTATAATATTTGGTAATATTTCATCATCACAGATGTTTGATAATAGAAATATGTCATAGAACTATTATCGTGTAATACCCGCCTAAGGAAGTATTGCACATTCCTCCTGAAACACTCTTTATAAGGCAGGTATTACACGATAATATTTCTATGATCATAGTTGATCATATGGAAAGAGACAAAAATATAATTTCGTATTTTCATCTTTTTCCATATGATCAACTATGATCATAGAACTATTATCGTGTAATACCGGCCTAAATAATGTCACCCTCAATATGAATATTACATCAATAATATTGCTTGTTGGCTTTGATTAAGAAGTGTTTACATAATTCAATATAATTTCAAGATAATACTGCGGAAGAAAATATGCAAGAAAGATATTACATGCAAGAAAATAAGCATGATGATTTTTGTATCAACTGTAACAATCGAATTGAAAGAAACAGTATCATTGTAGTATTGATAACGGACTGATTGTAATAATTATACATTGATACAAGATTTTTCAATCAGATTGTTATCAATGGCCTCAACAAAATGAAATCGTTAGGATTCAAAGATACAAACACACAATCATAATAATTATATGATGGGGAAAGAGAAAACAGGCACAGACCCTTTACTATCTCGATCCCAATTTTGAAGAAAAATTCAGTTCAGAAAAGGTTATGTTCATTGAAATCTTCTTAGCACAGATATTTTTGATGCACAAAAACTGTTATAGTCTGGCCAAGCAAAGAAGAGCCTCTGGCAAGATGAGAAAATGACTATAGCTCGGTCAATATTTGTTCAAAAATTATTTATTTGGTCTCAAATTGTAGATCAAAATGTTTCCTAAACTTGAGACCAAATAAATAATTTTTGAACAAATATTGACCGAGCTGGAGTCATTTTCTCAGCTTGCCAGAGGATCTTCTTTGTTTGGCCAGAGTATAGATAATTTTGAATTTAGAAGGTTGACAAGAGGAATATGATACCGGACATTGTAATAATGATACAAGATTTTTCAATTAGATTGTTATCAATAGCCTCAACAAAACGAAATCGCTTTTTCCAATAACGCCAGACTGTTTTAATTGTAAAATAAAAATTCTCACTATAACTGCATAATATTGTATAGTCAGACTGTTTTAATTGAAAAACGAAAATTCTCACTATAACTGCCATAATATTGGATAGTCAGACTGTTTTAATTGGAAAATAAATATACTTACTGAATCAATGACTATTGACTACCCACCTCTATAGGGAAGCCAATTAATATTCAGGAAAGCATGACTTGTACGTGTAACCTGTGATTAATATTGATTGTGGGCTGCTCTAACAGGATAAGTACTCTTGTCAACACGCCTGTCAAGTGCTTTTTGATATTCTGATAGCATAACTGGTTAACGAGTGTTAACTTGTTGCAACATAACAACCGATCACTCACGTTAAAAATCTGACGTAAATTGTAAATTGTTATAGAAACTGTGTAGTCTGTTCTAGTAAAGAAGACCATCTGGCAAGATGGGAAATGAATACAAATCGGTCAATATTGTTTCGAGAATCATGAATTTTGTTTCAAATTGTAGAAAACGTTCTGCGCAACAATTTGAGACTAAATTTATAATTTTTGAACCAATATTGACTGAGCTGGAGTCATTTCCCATCTTGCCAGAATGTCTTCTTTGCACGACCAGACTCTATCCAAGAGGAATATAAGTGGACTGGGAAGTCATTTACAGTATTAAGATTTGAAATGTATCCATTTTCATCAAAGAGTGGATTTTAAGTTCCGACACACCTAAATATATTTCAAACGGCCTGAAATATCAATTTGAGACCTTGACCTTAACTTATATAAAACCTTTTAGTTTACCAGAGATTGATAATGGTGTAACAACCGAAACCGGTATCTCGATTTTCTAATAAATCAGTGGTTTGACAACATCTTGTCTTTTCATTTCTTGTCTTTTCATATCTTGTCTTTGTGCCGGCCGGGTTGGCCGAGTGGTCTGGGGCGCTACAACCTTCAGTCCGCTAGCGCTACCCGGTCGTGGGTTCGAATCCACCAGAGGCATGGTCGTTTATGCACCTCATAAATCACCCTCGCACACTCCATTACCCATGCACAAGTGAATTTAAATACTTATATGGATATCATCCACAGCAAAAAAAAATTATTATAGATAACTACCACAATATCAACTTCACAACTACTCAAAGAGTTGTATAATACTTTTTATAGTTCGTGTTGTGAAAAATTTGGTCCGCCATATTGAATCCAACTTTACTTTTCAGATGGGAAGGTGGACTTGATATATATGAACATAAAACTCACTCTGTATATGACTATGACTATGAGTAACAATTCTACCGTTCCTGATTGCATTTGAAAATTTAAAATTGGTTACTAAAACCTTGATCAACTATTTGGCATTGTTGAATTTTAAAGAATATGTATATTTAGTGAGATGTGTTGAAATACCTAGATGACTCTCTCCATGTTATTCTAAGATCTGGCCTGATTATTATTTTCAGTTTCTTCTCATTCTCCGCAGAATATTAGATTGATCATTCTCAACCCACTTACGAAAAAACCCAGATACATGTCTTTCAATAACATTGTACTCAGATTTTCAACCTGGACATACAGTCTTTCCAAGCAAAGAAGACGTTCTGGCAAGATGGGTAAATGACTCCAGCTCGGTCAATAGTGTTTCAATTATAATAAATTTTGACTCAAATTGTAGACCAGAATGTTTCCTACAATTCGAGACTAAATTTACAATTTTTGAAATGATATTGACCGAGCTGGAGTAATTTTCCCAACTTGCCAGAATGTCTTCTTTGCTTGGACAGTCTGTACTATTATGTTGTCTGAGCAATCAGGATAGCATTTTAATTAGTATCTGTTCCAGTTTCCACTTTGCGGCAAAAACTATTGTTTTTGAAGCGATAATTGCGGACAAAACAACAGAACGGAATCAGGTGAATCATTCAGGTCATGGTCTCCGCCATCTTTAATTATATCCGATTAATTTTGAGTATAGCTAACTGTTTGCTACTGTACTTTTGATAACTATTGAAAATATTTTTAGGAAGATAAAATTTGTTTTGTGTTGTTTGATTCGTTATATTTTACCAGTACAGTATTTGGTATTCATTTATTTATTTATTTCATCAAATTAATACAGTGAAAGGAGAGAAAAAACAGGCGTTAGCCCAAAACTTCTTCGACACCAATTTTGATTAAAATGTCCAAATTCAGGTTCTGTTCCTTTTCACACTTTCCACTTCACACAATTTTCACTCAGAAAAAGCATCATAGAGAATTTTTTATTTTGAAGGTTTACAGAAGAAATAAATATAGAAAATCCATTGAAATAATTATTCTGAAACTTGAAAAATGATTAATTTGGAGCCACAATAAAATCACTAGCTTACAAGCTCATGTAAATATATGTAATATGTAATTCTAATATGTAGGCCTATATCATGATATAGACTGTTTTCTGACAAATTTTGTTTATCTGCAAAAAAGTTTCTCTAATATGTAAATATAGAGTATATCATGATATAGATATAGACTGTTTTCTAACAAAATCTTTTCATCTGGAAAAAAACTTAATACCACAAGCTATTTTTCACGTACTGTTATTCTGTATTAAATAAACCTCAGGGAACGAATGATTATTATTGGTAAACTTCCTCCAGTTACTCGAAGAAAAGCAGAGTTCGGAAATGTTTTCTGCATCATTTACCTTTTCAACTTGTGCACTATTTTCTACAAATAATACGCAAAAAAGTTGGCGTCTAGCTTGTATTGGCCAACAAGATGACATTCTGGCAAGATGGGGAAATGACTTCAGCTCGGTCAAGATTGGTTTAAAAATTATAATTTTGGTCTCAAATTATAGAAAACATTCTGATCTACACTTTGAGACCAAATTCATCATTTTTGTACCAATATTGACCGAGCTGGAGTCATTTTCCCATCTTGTCAGAATGTCTTCTTTGCTCGACCACGACCAGACTATGTCTGGTACGAAATAAATAAGTTTTGGCCAAACTGTTCATTGAGTAAATAGGAGCAGATTCTGCAGAGAGATTCTGTACGTTTATTTCCATCCATTGAAAAGCTGTTGGCCTATTTTCAGTAGTATAGTTGGTTTCCAATGAATTGCGTTCACGGTCGTTAGTTTGAAATTTATACTGCAAAAGGAAATGTCTATTTGAACGAAGATTGAATTTTCTTTTGAAAGTTTATTTTTTGAATCAGTTGTGCATTTTTCTTCTTCTTCATTCACTTCTTTTTATCATTTTTGTCTCTCTTGCACTTCTTTCTATCAACTTTTTCTCCTTTCTTCTTCTTCTTCTTCTTCTTCTTCTTCTTCTCCTTTCTTCTTCTTCTTCCTCCTCTTCTTCTTCTTCTTCTTCTCCTCCTTCTTCTTCTTCTTCTTCTTCTTCTTCTTCTTCTTCTTCTTTCTTCTTCTTCTTCTTCTTCTTCTTCTTCTTTCTTCTTCTTCTCTTCTTCTTCTTCTTCTTCTTCTTCTTCTCCTTTTTCTTCTTCTTCTTCTTCTTCTTCTTCTTCTTCTTCTTCTTCTTCTTCTTCTTCTTCTTCTTCTTCTTCTTCTTCTTCTTCTTCTTCTTCTTCTTCTTCTTCTTCTTCTTCTTCTTCTTCTTCTTCTTCTTCTTCTTCTTCTTCTTCTTCTTCTTCTTCTTCTTCTTCTTCTTCTTCTTCTTCTTCTTTTTTCTTCTTCTTCTCCTACTAGTCTACTAAACCCCCTCCCACCCCTCCCTACCCAAATAGTAACCTATACTAACATTGCCTCCTACCAGTCCATCTTTTCTTTTTGTTCTCTATCCATTCCTTCCTACCTGTTTTTCTTATTCCTCTTTCATGCATTTCTTTCTTCTTAAACTCGTATCAGAAAAGCGCCCAATGTAAAGTTTCTCTTTTTATCAGATCCGCCACCATACATGATGGTAACAGCCTAGCTGTTATATTCTGCCCAAGCAAAGAAGACCCTCTGGCAAGATGGGAAAATGACTCCAGCTCGCTCAATATTTGTTCAAGGATTATAAATGTGGTCTTGATAGTAGACCAAATTGTTCTCTACAATATGAGGTCAAATTGATAATTTTTGAACCGATATTTACCGAGCTTGGGTCATTCTCCCCATCTTGCCAGAGGCTCTTCTTTGCTTGGACAGACTGTACCGATGTAATTGCTGCTTATCAGAAACCAAAAACTAATTGGACTACCACTAAAAATACTGAACTGTACTGCACAGGCTCCAGAGTTCCTACAAGCCGAGAAGAGACTCGTTCACAATACACTAGTATTGTAACGGCGTGCCTTCTCAGTTAGCACGAATTACAAGGCACGATTCTGTCCAGATTTCTGTTCTGTTGAAAATGCACCGTTAAACCATGGAAGTTAATTATTGTGATCATTGATTGAGACTTGATTGCGATCTGCTCCTTAATTTGTACGACTATTTGGTACGATTTGTTTGCAAGGAACCTGATTATTTGATAATAGCGCAAGTTGTTCAAAGGTTGATTGTAGGAAAGCTGATCAGAGAAGAAGAAGAAGAAGAAGAAGGAGAAAAGGAAAGAAATGGAGAAGATAATCATTTGAATACATGTTGAACAAATTAAACACTGAAACTCTTATTCGATAAATATTTTGATTTTTAACAATCAAAATCTAATACAATACATGTCTACCAAATTGGATATAATGAGAAGGGAATGGAGAAGAAGAAGAAGAAGAAGAAGAAGAAGAAGAAGAAGAAGAAGAAGAAGAAGAAGAAGAAGAAGAAGAAGAAAAAGAAGAAGAAGAAGAAGAAGAAAATAGAAACGTAGCAAATACTTATGTGAATTCAAGTTATCAAGTTATGGTAAATTTGATACAGTACAAGATCAATTTGATTCTAAACTCTTCCACCAGGTAGCTGTAGCTGTTCTTCTTCTGTAGGCCTAATCTGTTTTGGTTGCTAGGAAACGGACACGCCCTCTTATCTGATTGGTCGACGGTAAACCGATTAACAAGTTATGAACTCTGTCACTAGATAGCAGCAGCTGTTGGGTTGTCTACCTGTACTCTGTTCCCATTGGCAGAAAGGAGACACGCCTCCTGCTCTCACTTTATTGGTCGATGGCTCACAGACTACCAAGTTCTTAAAATTGCCACTAGATAGCAGTAGCTGTTGATTTGATTACTGTACTCCATTTCCAATAGCCACGCCTCTCTGTTTCCATTGCTAGGAAACGGACACGCCCTCTCACCTGATTGGTCGACAGTTAACCGATTAACAAGTTCTGAACTTTGCCACTAGATAGCAGTAGCTGTTGGGTCGTCTCTCTTGAATTATTTGTCGACCATTCAATTTAACATGTTCAAAGTTCTAAATTTCAATACTAGATAGCAGCAGCTGTTTTGTCATCAGTAATTTGATCCCAATATCTGGGAATAGGAACGTTTACTCCCTTCTTTTCTTGAAGATATAATCTTTCAATTCATGAGTAATGAAATTTTAAAATATTTTCATACTCTTCAACAATGACAGTTTTTCAATATGGGAAGTATGCAGAAATGAAATATATTTCAGTATGCAAAACTGAAATATTAATGTGCGATATCTAAGGATGTAGAACGATACAATAAAAGAAGAAAATGTCAAGGGAATATAAAAGAGGATAACAGAAGAGAGATTTTATTACAGATTTTCACCATTGAGTATAGATATGAGTATATTTTTGGGTATAAGTATTAGTATAGATATAAGTATATACTATGTATACTTGAATCTATACTCAATGTTTTCATAAACACGATCAAGTTGGTTACTTGTTGGCGGGTAGCCTAATTATTGTTGATCATGATCAACTGCAGTATTGGATTGCTATCTTCCAGGGCTCTTTGCTTCTTACTCCTTCTTATTCTTATTTCTCTTCTCATTCTTATTCTTCCTTTCCTCTTCGATCTCCATCTTCTCCTTCACTATTCTAATCTGACCTCAACATCTTTCGAAGAGTAGAAACCTAACCTATCACTTTGGCGGTATTATCTCTGGCAACTGCCACCTATTCTATAGAGCGAAGAAGACATTCTGGCAAGATGGGAAAATGCCTCCAGCTCGGTCAATATTGGTTCAAAAATTATCAATTTAGTCTCAAATTGTAGAGAAGAATGTTTTCTACAATTTGAGACCAAATGTTTAACTTTTGAACCAATATTGACCGAGCTGGAGTCGTTTTTCAATCTTCCAGAATGTCTTCTTTGCTCGACCAGACTTTAATTTGTGCACAATAAAAGCGTGTTATTAGAGTATCGTCTGTGAGCTCAGATTACGGTGTATTGTGAAATTTTCTATCTCTACCCACTGGCGGCTCGTGCCCACGAAACAGGTGAAGTGCTCGTATCTTTTACTGTACAGCACTTCAACTGTTTCGTGGGTACGAGCCGCCAGCGTCTCAACCAACCTAACCTAATCCTTGATTCTTGCCAATTTTCCTGCGATAATGTTGTGCTAATCGGATGCCAATTGTTCACTTTCTTGTGCCAATTGCTGTGTGAACGCTCCCTAATAAGTGACCTAACCTATAAAAAAGACCACCTGTGATTGGATAGGCGATGATCTTTGATGTAGAATTGGGTCGGGGTTACAACAATATCACAATTGAAATAGTTGGAGAATAATCAATTATTTTCTATGATTGTTGCAAATTCAATGTTTTAGTTGTTTTTTCACGTTGTTTTGTTGTCAGTATTCACTGAGTGTAATAGGACCAGAGAGATCAGAATGGCACCATCCTAAAATAGATAGTACTAAATGGAATATTCCATTCCAGAATGGAGAATAATTCTATTCCATTCCAGAATGTAAATAGTTCTGAGAAATAATAAGACATAGATATTGTCAATACCACTAATTTATTGAAATATTTACAATAGAACCATTGGTTTCAGATTGATCTAGCTGATGATGGGGCAGGTATAGCCCTGGAACCAATGGTTTTATTGTAAATATTTTAATAAATTTGTGGTATTGACAATATCTATGTCGTATTATTTCTCGTTATGGAAAGATACCACAATATCTCATCAAATACGATTAATTTTGTTAATAGTTCTATTCCATTCCAGAATGGAAAATAGTTCCATTTATATTCCAAAATATTACATTCTCAGTGAATGTGAAGTATTTCTGACTCATAAGTCTGATTTAGAATTGAACAGGAATTCACATTCGAGATTGAATGTTGGAATATTTTGAATTTTTCAGAATGAGATAACTGTATAATAGACAACATTAGAAACATTATTTTCCTCAATTTATTTTAAATAAATAATAACATGTCAGAGATTCTTGTAGGAATCTATAAATAATTTTAATAGCATGTGGAGTTGAGCCAGAAGTGCATCCTACAGCTACAATATAATTTATTGCTACAGTCTGTCCAAGCATAGAAGAGCCTTTGGTAAGATTAGAAAATGACTACCGCTTGGTTAATATTGGTTCAAAAATCATAAGTTTGTTCTCAAATTGTAGATCAGAATGTTTCCTACAATTTGAGATCAAATTGATAATTTTTGAACCAATATTGACCGAGCTGGAGTCATTTTCTCATGTTACCAGAGGCTCTTCTTTGCTTGGACAGACTATAGTTACCATTGCCTGGAGTGGTTTCTGGTAAAGATTTGTCAACTGGAAGAAGTTGATAAATTACTACGTTCACACTTTGGTTCTACTTGCAACTTTCTATGCCTTCTTGCAACTTCTGAAATACTGTTCAACTATTCTGCTGCCTCTTTCATTTCTAGACGCATGAAAATAGTCCAGCAGTACTTGATACTACATTGCCAATTTAGCTTATTTATAATTGATTTATATTTTTATAATACCTATTTCTGACGAAATGGCGAAAAAGCCATGTCTGAGCTGTTCCGTTTTGCATTGAGCTATTCTCATGCGGTTTGCAAACAAGGTTCATATATAGGTTCTATACTAAGGTTCTATATAAGTAATTAATATATATTCTAAACTAACCTTGGTTTACAAAAGCAAATTTTTTCAATACAAGTCTTGCCCCTTGCAACTTTCAATCCTTGCAATTGATTCAATTCAAAATTTAGTTTAGCTGATGCCAAATTCAAAGCGGTTGGCGAATGACTGTTATCGATGTCCAGCTCTGTTAGGTTAGAAGGCGAGCGGTCTTCAAGACTATATCAAGTCGAGAGCAAACCGTTTTGCTCTTTAATATAAGACAGCTTACAGACTGTCTTGACAGAGCTGATGATTTATGAAAGGCATTCGCTAACCGCCTTAGCTTTTGGCACTTGATATACCAACTTTTTAAGGTTAAATGTAAGAGAGGACTTGCGAGTCCTAACTTCGCCTTTTACTGTAATGGAAGACAATAAATAAATGAATAAATACTGTTAATTTTTGACTTCCTTTATTATTTGCTGAGGCAACATTTAAGGTTTGAGGCACTCTGCATTCATGAGATTTTTCTCTCATCTAGTTGAAAGTTGAAAAGCAATATTGCTATAGTCTGGTCGAGCAGAGAAGACATTCTGGCAAGATGGGAAAAGGACTCTAGCTCGGTCGTTATTTGTTTAAAAATTATAGATTTGATCTCAAATTGTATAGCAGAATGCTTCCTACAATTGTAGACATAATTTATAATTTTTGAAACAATATTGACTGAGCTGGAGTCATTTTCCTATCTTGCCAGCATGTCTTCTTTGCTCAACCAGACTAGAGATGATTTTCTACTTGGTTGGCGTGTAAAAATAGGCGATCTATCCTGTTTGTTTTGTAACTAACTCTTCCTCTAGGGCTCCAGCTGGTATTTCTCCCATTTAAACACTGTCAACTTTTTTCTCAGCTACATCTCCTATATTGTTATTCTATTTCAGAGATTTTCGATTAGTTTTAGATTCTCCAAATATTACAAATAGCTTTAGTTTTTGAAAGCATTTGAAGTAATTTCACGCTATTCTTGTGAAAAAGGAGGTATGAGGGTAGAACATAAAAGCTATGTAAAATTAGGGAACAATTTCAAGAATGTAGGATGAAAAATGAATTCGATATATTGGCAAATCCATGAAAAAGTAGTCTGTTATAGTTATAGTCATTTCGTTAAAATTTAAATTTATATTCCTGAAAATCACTTGCCAAGATTCTTGTTTTCAGTTCCACATATCTTTTTTTTTAAATAACTTTGAAAAAAGCTTTGAATTTTTTTCTTTTCTTAATTACAATAATACTGAGGGATATAGCCTAATATGCCTGTTCTCTCTTTCACCAGATAAAGTCATAAGATAGTTCTGTCAGTCATAAGATAAACCAAATTCGTATTCTGATTCAATCTCATTGAAAACTCATTTATTGTTCTTTGTGTTGAACCATACAATATCAGATTTCCCATAGATAAATATACCAAGTCTTCTTGGTTGGACCATGAATTCATCGCTCCACAAGATTCATCAAACTACCCACTCGTAATGAATGTTAGTGTTAGTCTGCCCAAGCAAAGAAGACATTCTGGCAAGATGGAATATGACTCCAGCTCTTTCAATAATGGTTCAAATATTATAAATTTTGTTTCAGATTGTAGATCAGAATGTTGCCTACAATTTAAGACCAAATTGTTCATTTTTGAACCAATATTGACCGGCTTAAAGTCGTTTTCCCATCTTGCCGGAATGTCTTCTTTGCTTGGACAGACTATACAATACTACACAGTAATCAAGACAACCTAGATTTTATTAGTTTAAACTGTGCCAATATATTTTCATAGATGCTAAGACAACATGGATTTTATTCGTTTTCAGTTATATTATCATACACTAACGGTAACCTTGTCTTCGTTTATTATCTAGTTCTATGACTGGTTACATGGGATGATTGTAAGAGCAAGAAGGCGATTTTAAAGTAATAACAACTTTAGTATAGAAACAGTAATCGCCCAAACTAAAGTTCGCGTAAGCTGAGAAGACACGCCGTCACAATGTAAAGTGTATTGTAATTGTGTGTCTTCTCAGCTTGAGCGAATCGTACACGCTATGTTGCCTTCTCACGCATAACAAGCTTGAGAAGAACAAAGAGGGAAAAGTATAGTCTGTTCAAGCAAAGAAGACCCTCTGGTAAGACGAGAAAATGACTCCAGCTCGGTCAATATTGGTTCAAAAATCTTAAGTTAAGTCTCAAATTGTAGATCAGAATGTTTCCTACAATTTGAGATCAAATTGATAATTTTTGAACCAATATTGACCGAGCTGGAGTCATTTTCTCGTCTTGCCAGAGGGTCTTCTTTGCTTGAACAGACTATGGAAGAAAAGCATGGAAATAGGCTCACTACATCCGTTTTCTTGTCACTTGTTTCATTGATAGATAGGCTGTTGTAGGGTATTAGGAGCAGATTCGTTACATGCTTGTAGAGGAACAAAAAAACAAAATACAGACTCATGGAAGCCTAATATAAATCTCACATTTGAGCCTCACACAAACCCACGATTGTAGTGACACAGGTTTGAAACATTACAAAATAGACTAATTGGTAAAAGGTTTTCAGGTTATAGACCAATCTTGATTCAAGTTTATATTTCTTCAGAGTATTTCAAGCATCATTTATCGATTAAGAGTGTACAGTAGCAATCTGTCGTATTTGATTATTCTCTATTTTGTCAATGAAATCTTGTTGGATGTTTTGATACAAATAGGCATAGCACTGTACAAAAGAAATTTACATTCTGTATTTGACATTTGTTTCTGAGGGCTTGTGCGTGAGTAATAGGATGTATGATGATGAGAGATGACGAATAGTTGTTAGGTAGTCGGGACCGACGGCTTATTGTCTCCTCCGAAAGACATTCATGTAATTAATATCTATATTATGATTGTGCTATGTTCCCCGGTTGAGACTTAAACCCGGGTCCAGCTGGTTATCAGACAGGCGCTTTATCACTTCCTCCAACAAGCCACCAAATTGTGAAGAGAATTCCATTATCTAGGGAAAGGGGTATTGCTTTTTACTTTTTACATCAATTTTTTCCAAGTGGTTTAATGTTGAAGTATATTATTGAGTATAATAATTATATTAGTCTAAATTTGTTCAAAATGTACAAGTACAACTCCTGTTATAGCATAGCTTACATTATGCAAGTAAATTTACTGAATTGAAAAATGACAATGAATTTAGAAATTCAATCGCCATTCTGAAACCATTGTAAATAGTGTACCCAACAGCTACTGCTATCTGGTAACATGATTGGGTACTTGGTCGACTTGAAACAGCCCACCAATCTGGTTAGAGCAGGAGGCGTGTCAGCTTCCGGCCAATTGGAACAAAGCACAGTAGTTGACCCAGCAGTTCCTGCTATCTGGTGACAGAATCGGAACTCGATCGAATTGAACCAATTCCATACCAATTAGGGGGGAGCAGAAGGCGTGTCTGCTTTCGGTTAATGGGAACAGAGTATTGTAGATGACCCAGCAGTTACTGCTATCTGGTGGACAGAATCGGAACTTGATCGTCCTGTAACCGTCGAACAAGTAGTGGAAGCGGGAGGCGTGTCTGCTTTCGGCCAAAGGGAACAGAGTATCGTAGTTAACCCAGCAGTTACTGCTATCTGGTGACAGAATCGGAACTTGATCGACTTGAAATCGTCGACCAAGTAGGGAAGCGGGAGGCGTGTCAGCTTCCAGCCAATGGGAACAGAGCACAGTAGTTGACCCAGCAGTTACTGCTATCTGGTGACAGAATCGGAACTTGATCGACTTGAAACCGTTGACCAAGAAGGGGTAGCAGGAGGCATGTCTGCTTTCGGCCAATGGGAACAGAGTATTGTATTGACGACCCAGCAGTTACTGCAACCTGGTGGTAGAATTTAGAACTTGTTTAAATTGAAACTGCTCAATTAGGTGAGAGCGGGAGGCGTTTCTGCTTTCGGCCAATGGGAACAGAGTATCGTAGATGACCCAGCAGTTACTGCTCTCTGGTGGGAAAGTTTTGAACTTGCTCAGCTCTGAATATTTGGCCAATTAGGAGACAAGAGATCTGTCTATTCCTCAACCCAATTTCTCAACTTCTAACTTCTGGAGTAAAACGTACAGATCTCATAGGTCGTAAGTTACATCAAATAGAGTACAGTGCATTCTTAAATTCATGAATTCTGAATTAATCGAATAGTTGTGGGCAATATATTAAAAATTCAACAATATGAAAAATGATAGTCACTATGCCTATGTCTTTTGAATATAATTTTAAATTTAATCGACTGTTATACAGAGCTAACAACGTTTTCAAAAATTATTGAGTTTATTCAAGAAATGGAATTTGTATGGAAACTTACGTTCAATAAAAATTATTCTAGGTACTGTAATGAAAGATGGTAAAGTTTTTTATATTTTATTGTCATTTATCTCTTGCTATTGTGTTTCATGATCTGTAAATCTTTATGTGAGTGTGATCTGTAGATCTGTTAGTAAAATACATAAAAAATGTTTACATTCTTTTATCATTCCATTCGATTTGAATATTCATTGTTTAGGAATTTACTTTCATCAAAATTCAATTGGATTCCATTTCTAATGGGTTATTCTACTTCAACTTTCTAATCAATTCCTTATAGTTTTCATTCAACTTCTCAGTCAAGCTCAATGTACAACAATGCGGAGATAAAAATTTCCAACTGTATTGGAAAAAAATTACTCATTTTTTCACAATATTTTCTCGTTCATCTCTCTCCAGTTAGTTCCCCCCTAAACATCGTGCAAGCTGAGAAGACACGCCGTTACAATGTAAATATTATTGTAACCGCGTATCTTCTCACCTTGCTCAAACTGTAGCTGTGATTTGTCTCACGTCCGTGTTTCTTATCTAAATTTGAAGCATTTTCTACGGTTTTTGTTTTTACCTGAGACAAAGCCGTTTATCACGTCACATTATCATCATCACTGGCGGCTCGTGTCCTCTAAGAAGGTGAAGTGCTGTACAGTAAAAGATACGGGCACTTCACCTGTCTCGTGGTTACGAGCCGCCAGCGATGATCACCACTCCGTCCGCCATTTGTAATTGATGGATTCCGGTGTGAAATCACGTGACATGCTGGTTTGTGTGTGCGTTACCTGTAAGTCGATGAACCACTGTAGTCGATAAAAAATTCGATAAAAAGTCGAGTCGAAGTCGATAAATTCGATAAAAAGCCATAGACGATAAATTCGTTACTGATTTTTTCGTCATGACCTTATCTTTTGGATTTTGCTCTCTTGAAACAGAAACCAAGGACCACATAATCAATCTTTATTCAGCGGTCGCTGACGAGTATTGGGAATTTGATTCCCTTTGCTGCCTAGAAATTTAGTCTGATAATTTGTGGCTGATCTCTTGTGTCTTACGTATCTATTTTCCCGTATTCTTTATACAGTGATTAATATTTTGTCTTTTTCTCCACCATTTTATCGCCATATTACGTTGGTAGAACTAGAAATTGCATTGTTGATGGTGTGATCAATTCTATTCTTGGTTCTATCTAGTTCTAGTGTTGAGTTGTGCAATTTCGTATTTTTTTAATTTTATTCTCTATTTACTGAATTTTTTTCATTATGTTGAATACCAATTTGTCATAAAACTAGTTTTACATTCCTTTTCCACTTTTCCAAGTTTTTTCATCCTCTTTGCTTGGTATTCGTTTCTCAAGATTTTCTCTAGCCTGTTCGTCTTCTTGTTCTTGTCCTTGTTCTTCTTCTTCTTCTTCTTCTTCTTCTTCTTCTTCTTCTTTCTTCTTCTTCTTCTTCTTCTTCTTCCTTCTTCTCCTTCTTTCTTCCCTTATTCTTCTCCTTCTCCACCTCCGCCTACTCACCCTCCACCCTCTTCTCCTTCTGATTCTCATTCTTGGCCTTCTTCCATCTCCTCCTCCTCCTCATCCTCCTTCATCGTTTTTTCTCCTTCTTACTCTTTTCTTATTCCTTCCCCTCTCTTTCCTATAATTTCGTTCTTGTCTTTCTCCGTCATTCATCTACTTGTCCTCCTTCTCTATTCCTCTTCACCCTAAACATTTCCTTCCATCCTTTCAACATGCACCTAGTTGCTGTTATACACTTTTGGCAAATGTCCACCAAAATTCCATTCCAGAGCGTAAAATATATCAGCCTCTGCCCAAGCTTCTACTTCCCACCTAATAATACCGCTCTTCAGATACAGACTATACTTTTTGATATAACTTCCTACTTTGAATACATTGTATTCCAATCTTATATGTGTTTCGCCGAGTCCAAAGTTACATAAAATAGAGCAAAACGTCGCTTTCAACGAGCCGAATCTAAAAGGAAAGAAACTTTTTGAAAACAAACAATCCTATTGTCTGTCAGCCGCTCCTTAATTTTATTTATAGATATTTATTTTCCATTATTTTGTACATTTCTGACAGGACTGAGCGGTTTCAACTTCTATTATAGACTGTCCAAGCAAAGAAGTCATTCTGACAAGATGGGAAATTAATTTCAGCTCGGTCAATAATGGTTCAAAGATTTTTGATTTGGTCTCAAATTGTTGGAAACATTCTGCTCTACAAAATTTTTCAAATGTTTAAAAATTATAAATTTGATCTCAAATTGTAGAGCTGAATGTTTTCTACAATTGTAGACCTAATTTATGATTTTCGAACAAATATTGACTGAGCTGGAGTCCTTTTCCCATCTTGCCAGAATGTCTTCTTTGTTTGGACAGACTATATTGTTCATTTTGCCTTTCTATTATTCTTGAATATGTGGGAGATCTCATCAGCCTCAGTGTCTTGAGCTGGCGCCAAGAATTTAGACGCTAGGTAAATGACTGATATTGATTCTCAGCTCTGTTTGGACCGTCGGCGAGCGTTCTACAAGAGCTTATCGAGTTGAGAGCAGCCTCAGCAAACCGTTTAACTCTTGCAGATAGCTTTCAGACTGTCCTGACAGAGCTGAGCATTAATAGAAGTGATATGTTAATCGCCTTAATATTTGGCGCCTGCTAAATACTGTCTACGAAATCATAATAAATCCCACTTGAGAATGAGAACTTGAATTTTTTCAAAATATAAATTATGTAGGTTTACAAATCAGGTTGTCAAATGTATTTAGTATCTTGTATGCAAATTTATTGAGTTGGAAACTTTAAGACCTTCAGATTTTGGTGAAAAGAGTAAATCCCACATGGAAGTGTCTAGGTTTTGTTCTCAACAACGAATTCCGTGATGGATTGTGAATTGTTAGTATTTTGAAAGAGAGAATAACAATTGTATGACATTCAAGCTTTTGTGCTTGGATGATATTTTCTTCAGAAATATATATATTTCTGTTTATATTGTATACATTAATGTATGTATATTAAATCAATGGACTATCAGGACACTATTCCCTCAATCAATATAAAAAGAGAATAAAAATACTCGTTCTACTTTTTACACAATTTAGCTATTTTCCAGCTTGGTTCAATGTGTAGCTGACGCTTAAAGTTAGGCGGTTTCGTCTGTCTCTTGTACGTGTTGAAACCTACTAACAGCTGATGAAAAGCATCTATTGTCTCATCTGATTTCAAAACATCATCTACTTGTAGCATCGACAAAATCAGTTTGTTGTCAATAATCTATAACATCGCATCTTTTGGTGCACAAGGAGCAGACGAAACCGCCCAACTTGCTGGCGTCAGCTATAAAGAGACTGTGTTCTGTATAATTACAGTGTAGCCATTCAGTGCAACCGTATAAAATCGTAGAAACGTATCGGATTGTAATAAATCTCTACCTACATATAAAAGCACTGAAATGGCACTGATTCATTCATTCATCACCAGAACTAAAAATCCACTGAACCGAATGCGTTCAAATTTGGCAGGCATGTTCAGTTGGACGTTTAGACGCGCGCTAAGAACAGATTTAAAAAACTTTTCAGGGATACGCCAAATACTTTAGTTTTTCTAGTGTTTTTCGGCGTTTTCCTCATTTTTTCTAGAACCCATCGGTAGAAAATGTTAATATTCGGTGGGCAGGTTCAGATAAGGTCTAGAAATGTTGTGTTAAAATATTTTTGAAATTCAAGATTACGCCAGTAATGAGGTTTTCAAAATTGTAGATGTATTGCGGGTTGCATATGTTCCGCCTTGATCGACCAATCCTTAGTTTAAATTCAATGGTTCAGCGAGATTATAACAATCACCATAACAATAACAATAGATCGAGTAATTTAGAAGATATTGAATCAAGTTTCAAACTATGTCCGATATACTTCCCAAGGTTACGCTTGATATTATCGTTTTACTATTTTTCGGAATTTTTCTTAGATTTTCCGAGAACAAATTGGCAGAAAATGTTAAAAATTTGGTAAACAGGTCCAGATTAGGTCTAGAAATGCTGTGTTCAATAAATTCCTAATCCCTTCTGAACGGCAGGTGAGCGAAGCGACCCTATTTGACTCACTTACACTGCCGATACTGGCGGGGGTCCAGGGGGCAGCGCCCCCTTGCTAGGCGGAGAAGGCGAGAGAAGCGAGCCTGCCGGCTAGTTATTGTATAAAATTATTTTGATGAGTAGGACTTTGGTTATACGATATAATCGCCTATGAACAAGGTATTTCGAACCAACGGAAATCACCGTTGAAAACTCGTTGAAAATCGCTTATTAATAAGTAATTGAAATGTTGGAGGGACACATTATAAGCCACGGTTTGAGAGATGGCATTAGGTTCACTTTCTTTTTCGACAGGTTATGAATGATTATATGCTTGTTGCAAGTTGAGTACAGTTGGCGCTAGCTGAGAAGACACGCCAATTCCATACAGTTTATATTGTGATGGCGTGTCTTCTCAGTGTTAGCGAATTTTATAACGTGTACTTCCCTGTTATCAGGTAATTCAAGCACATGCCTTCAAGCGTGAAGACTACATAATCTAGACAAGTTATAGTCTGTCCAAGCAAAGAAGACATTTTGGCAAGATGGGAAAATTACTCCAGATCGATCAATATTGATTCAAAGATGATAAATTTTGTCTCAAAATGTAGGAAACATTCTGATCAACAATTTGAGACTGAGTTTATAATTTTTGAACCAATATTGACAGAGCCGGAGTCATTTTCCCATCTTTCCAAAAAGTCTTCTTTGCTTGCACAGACTATACGAAGTTCAGTAGATCTGCGGTTATGTGGTTATAGTTCACGCGGTGAGTAGAACTTGTTGGTCTAATCGACATGAAATGTCAGTTGTTGAGTTATACATTGAGCGAATTATGACATTTGAAAATTTTTTAAAATTCAGGTTACTAATTTTTCCTTTTTGAATTTATTTATTTCAACCCAAGGTATGCATGTGAGGTAACCTTTATCCAATTAAAACTAAAATATCAAATTATTTGTATTTTCATATTTTTTAACTTTACAAATAATTCCAGTTTCAAATATCAATTTATCTTCCAAAAATATCAAAGGAGATTTATACATGTCGTTAATCCAAACGTAAAAGTAGAGGTGTAAAAATCTGATTAACTTCTCATAGTGATTATAATTTTCCTCCTTTCTTGTCATGGATTATTATCTGAGGATCCTATTCCATTCTCATGAATCAGAATCCTATTGGAACTATCTGTTCTAATTATACAAGATTTTGTGATTGAAGGTCCTCAAAATCATTAAATTTTCAATTTTTTTTAGTGTCTGTCTATTTCATTCATCATGACTCAACAAATTGAAATAACTTGCTGGCGTCAGCTATAAAGAGACTGTATTCTGTATAATTTGTGTTGTATAATCTGTGTTTTGCCGGCCGGGTTGGTCGAGTGGTCTGGGGCGTTACAACCTTCAGTCCGCTAGCGCTACCCGGTCGTGGGTTTGAATCCCACCTGAGGCATGGTCGTTTATGCACCTCATAAATCACCCTTGCACACTCCATTACCCATGCACAAGTAAATTTGAATACTTATATGGGCATCATCCGCAGCAAAAAAAAAAAATTCTCTACTACCTTCTCGTTTACCACATTTTCCTTTTCTATTTTTCTCCTTACTTACCTTTTCCTCCATTCAATTCTCCTTTCCCACCTTCCCCCTTTACTTCCTTTTGCTTTACTTTCTTATCCTCAACTATAATCTCCTTTAGACTCTCCTTTGCTACTCAGAAACCTTTAAGACAATCTGAAAATCTGTACGCTCACTTCAACCTTTTCAAAGCCATCATAGACCTACTCGAAATAATTAAAAGCGACTTGATGACACGTACATCCGCCATTCCAAACAAAGAGGCCTTTAATCTCTTTGTACTCTGCAATAACCTTTAGCAGCAATGTAATGCAATGTGATTCTGGTTGTGCAATGCTCAATCTTCCTCAGGCATCTGTGGTCCGATGATCTCCTAAGAGATTTCACCAGCGGAAGAGAGGTTACACTCTGCTGAATGACCTCTTTGTAGGCTGAAACGCAATGCATAGTCAATAGTAATGTTTTATCAAAATTGGTGATTTTTTTATATGATTTATTCATTCATTCAAGATAGCACAATAATACTTTTAGGATAATAATACTCAGCATAATAGTATTAGCATTTTAGCACAATAATACTTATTAGTTTTTTTTGTGAGGGTGAGGGTGATGCCCACATGGGCTCTTGGGCCTGTGCGTGGGTAATGGGAAGGATGATGATGAGAGATGAATGGACCTACTGCTTTAGGTGGGTTCCGAACCACCGGGAAGCGATTTTTGAGGCTCATGAATAAAACACAGAATAAAACACATGAATAAAGCTCATGAGTTGAAAACACAGTCACAAATTCAAAACGTCTTCTTTTCTAATTTCGATTAAAATATTTTGAAGAATAACGGTTATCAAGTTCACTTTTATGCTAATCAAACATTCTCGAATAAGCTCTGTTTTTTTTTGTTAAGCTAACAGCTTTTACAATAAATATTGGATTGTCTTAAGATCTTATTATTGCCAGAAGTATGTATCTATAATCATAAATGACTGAAACTTTTATTTCATTTATGATTGTTGTTCGGAAGCAATATACTGTAGCAACTCAATCATTCGAAATTCAGGGGAACGCTTTTTTAGTTCGGATTTGAGGGAGTTCAAAATATCCAACCAAGGTAAATAACTTACAAGTTATCTTCAATTTATCATTTATTTATGTGATAGTATTACAATGAGATTGATGCCCGGTTCTTCCAAGCACACTCAAATTTGAGGGACCCTCAAGTTTACTACACTTTACTACATTTCCTATACTTATCATAGAAAATGTCAGCTGTTCATCAAAATTTGAGGGTTCCTCAAAGTGCTTGGAAAAACCCGGCATAAGACACTGGTAACATGATTGAGTTGATATTTAAAATAAATGTTGTGTTCACATTTGAAACTTGAATTCTACAAAAATTTTGACTTCTGAAGATAAAAACTATGAATTTTAAAAAGGTTTTAGAATTCTCAGGTTCGAATGAGAGAGGCTCTACAGTAATTTCCCAATTTTCGTAACGATCAAAACTTTTCAATGATGTTGATCAATTTTGTGTGAATTTCAATTGTGTGTAGAAGCGTTCATGTAATCCCATACTGTTCATTGAATCTAAATTGTGGAAGTTTCAAAACGATTCCACACTATGCAATATTCATCCAATGTGAAAACTTCCATCTGATCCCATACTGTTTTATTCAATAACGAGAACCCATGTCTAACATGATAACGTGAGGTGTCATGTTTCCATGCATCTTTCAATGGTGTAATTTGAATTTGAGTTTCACTCATAAAGCAGCCTGATGAACATACTTTCAAACTTAATATCTTTGTTCAATGTAATATCTTTATTATTTACATAATTTGAAAACTTTCAGCTCATTCTAATATCTGTGTGCAGATGGGGAATACTGTTTCTTGTTGTTGTTGTTGTTGTTGTTGTTCTTCTTCTTCTTCTTCTTCTTCTTCTTCTTCTTCTTCTTCTTCTTCTTCTTCTTCTTCTTCTTCTTCTTCTTCTTCTTCTTCTTCTTCTCCTTCTTCTACTTCTTCTACTTCTTCTACTTCATCATCATCATCATCATCATCATCATCATCATCATCATCATCATCATCATCGTCTTCTCCTTCTCCTTCTTCTACTTCTTCATCATCATCATCATCATCATCATCATCATCATCATCGTCTTCTCCTTCTCCTTCTTCTACTTCATCATCATCATCATCATCATCATCATCATCATCATCATCGTCTTCTTCTTCTCCTTCTTCTTCTTCATCATCATCATCATCATCTTCATCATCATCATCATCATCATCATCATCATCATCATCATCATCGTCGTCTTTTTCTTCTTCTTCCTTCTTCTTCTTCTTCTTCTTCTTCTTCTTCTTCTTCTTCTTCTTCTTCTTCTTCTTCTTCTTCTTCTTCTTCTTCTTCGTCTTCTTTCTTAAGATGGTGGTTTGAGTATTGGTCGGAGTCTTCAGACATTCTGGCAAGTTGGGAAAATGACTCCAGCTCAATACTAGATAAATATACTAGTTCATAAATTATAAATTTCTTCTAAAACTGTAAAAAACATCCTTATCTACAAATTGAGATCAAATTTACTATTTTTGAACCAATATTAACTGAACTGGAGTCATTTTCCGATCTTGGCAGAATGTCTTCTTTGCTTGGACAGATTATAAGATGATGTTGTATTCAGTATCTATTCTATACATAGTAATACTACAGTAATATATCACTGCTTCAAGGGAGATATGAGTTTGATGGTGGGGGGGGGCTGGTTTAGGGGTAATTTAAGGGGACTCCCCCATGATTTCAAACGTAGTTGAGGTTGAGTTGGTCCCCTGAATGCGTATTGTTCCCCCACAGGAATGGGGGAAACCGACTGCGGTAGAATTATAACAGGCACCAATGAGACTGTCGGTCGACGAATTTCTGTTATCAAAGCTCAGCTCTCTCAGGACAGTCTGAAATAGTTCCACGAGAGCGAAACGTTTTAGATAAGGTTTCTCTCTACTTTTTATGCTCTCGCAGACTGCTTATAAACTGTCCTGACAGAGTTGAGTGATGGAAACAGTAGTTCGCCAACTGCCACTTCTATTGGTGTCTGGTATATCATTTATCGGGTGTGGTTCTAGGCATTGTTAGCTGAATGATGTAATTTGAGCTCAGGGAACGGTCTCAGTCAAATACTGTTTGAAATCTTGATGTTTATCTTTGCATGTATTATTATATTAGTATTTACCGTTAATAGAATACGAGAGTGGATTCTAAATACTAGTATGAATTCTAGTATCCGTGTTAGTATTAGTGGATTTATATAAATATAGTGTGGTCGAGCAAAGAAAACAATCTGGCAAGATGAGAAAATGACCCCAGCTCGGTGTAGGCTACGGCCAGCGAGAATAGAATATGAAAATATTCTATATTCTTTACACTGGCGGCTCGTGCCCACGAAACAGGTGAAGTGCTCGTATCTTTTACTGTACAGCACTTCACCTGTTTCGTGGGCACGAGCCGCCAGTGATTCTTTATAATATTTCTATTTTCTATTCTCTCGTGCTACGGCTAATTTATTGACGAGTGGAATCAATCTTATTGAAATCGATCAAAATCGAATCAATCAAACTGATTCAGTCATTCCATTATCATTAACCATAAATCTCACTAAACTAGAATAGCAAAAATATCTAGTAACTAAAAATGTTATTCGAATATTTTTACACAAAATAGACTAGAAACTACAAATGAAACAATTGAATCGATAATATTTATAACAGATTCAGTCTTTCATTATTACTGATCACATATCACACTGAACTAACATAGTAACAATATTTTGTAACAAAAAATGTTATTCGACTATTATTCTTTTATTATTGGTCTAATATTATTTATTTAATATCAATTTTTTTATTTTTCGACTATTATTCATTTATTATTGGTCTAAAACAGACTAGAAGATACAAATGAAACATTTAAAAACACATTCGATATAATAAGCAATAATTTACTACCCATACAAAAAACATCCCAACATTTTTTCACACTCAACCAGTTCGAAATGCAAGGTGGGCGTTCTATTATGAGCGAAACGTGTATAGCTTCGGGCCTAAAAAAGGTTCCTACCTATTAAATTACTATACATTATATCATACAGTATTACGATACGATAAATAACTTGCTCAAATTAAAGTGGCTATTGAATAAGCGTTGTATCGAAATAGAATTCATTGTTCGGAGACCTTGCTTCAAAATAGACAGTATATAGTCTGGTCGAGCAAAGAAGACATGCTGGCAAAGTGGGAAAATGACTCCAGCTCGGTCAATATTGGTTCAACAATTGTGAATTTGGTCTCAAATTGTAGAGCAGAATGTTTTCTACAATTTAATAACAAATTTATCGTTTTTGAACCAATTTTGACCAAGTCATTTCCCCATCTTTCCAGGATGTCTTCTTTATTCGACTAGACTATACCTGCATTATGCAAAACCATTCATAACTGGACAAACGAAAAGGGTTGTTTATTTTTATTCAACATTGCATTGTACATAATTACAAGTTTTATTGTATTATAATGATGTACTTAGGTAAGATTGAATAGCTTACTGCAGTATTATTTGCTGTGGCTCTCTAGTATTTGCCAATTTTAGTTCATGAATTTTCATGACGAATTCCAATCACTTGTGTTCCGGACAATAGATTTCTGTTGCAGAATAACGTTACACGGGAATGTCGTGTCAAGAAGACATAAATTAGCGTAAATGATGTTGAAGTTGTAGATACAGAAAAAACTCTCTCCTTATGAATCTATTATACAGAGTGTTTCAGGAGGAATGTGCAATACTTCTCAGGCTGATTCCTAACACCAAGTAGACAAAAAAGTTCCATGGGACCAACCCCCAAAAACGCTTTGTTAACGAGATAACAATGGCGGAAAATTGAGATTTTTCAAAATATATTAATTTTTCTAAATTTTTTAGAGGCTTTAGTGAGGTTAAAAAATGATCAATTCCTATGTAAAATTAGCTGAGGAATTCAATAAGACCAGTTCCAAGTTTGTAACTACAACGGTTATTGAGATAATTGGAAAAATATGCTAGAAAACGCCATTTTTTCAACAATAAGGGTTATAACTGGATAAGGAATCCTAAAATTGTATTTTTTATTAATGGAAGTTGAAGAGAGTCGGATTCTCAACAAAAAGTTGAATGGCAGCGATTGTGTAAATCTTACCCAAGTCTCAGAAATGGCGATCAAAAATCGCAAAATTGACAAGTGATAAATTTGTGTTTAGTAACGATTTTGCGATTTTTGATCGCTATTTCTGAGATTTGGGTGAGATTTACACAATCGCCGCCATTTAACTTTTTGTTTAGAATCCGACTCTCTTCAACTTCCATTAATAATAAATACAATATAATAATTCCTTATCCAGTTATAACCCTTATTGTTGAAAAATGGAGTTTTTTAGCATATTTTTTCAATTATCTCGATAACCGCTAAAGTTACAAACTTGGAACTGGTTTCATTCAATTCCTCAGCTAAGTTTACATAGGAATTGATTATTTTAGAACCTCACTAAAGCCACTAAAAAATTAGAAAAACTAATATGTTTTGAAAAATCTCAATTTTCCGCCATTGTTATCTCGGTAACAAAGATTTAATAAGAATATAATATTATTTCATTTTTTATCGGTCTAGCATTCTTCTGAATATTTCCAGTCACCATTCTATAACAATTTTAATTCCATTATTACTTAAATAAGTTACTCTTGCCGCCTTTTTGTAACACTTGCCTCCAGCAGGGCCCTCGCATGTTGTGTGCGGAGTGTGCGAACGCACAGGGCGCCACGGCCAAAGGGGCGCCGCGGCGGCCGGGGCAAAAAGGGGATTTTAAAAATTTCAATTGAGCTATTTGAATAAATTTTCCACGATTTGATATAAAAACCTACTTTACCAACAACTTTAATCCCACAAGAAACTATTTCTCCTGCATAAATTCATTCATCAAAATGAATTGATCAATTGAAATACTACGATCAATCATCAATGTATGAAGCAAGCCAAGAAACGCCCCTCTTAAATTTAACTCTATGGTTGGCTGACAACCACCTTCAATTCTGTCGACTGATCACAAGCCAGTTTCCGATAAAAACTCCTCCATATAATATAATACTAATATTTAATACTATAATATAATCCTATGATACTAATATTTTTACCGAATTGTTGTAGTCTTCCAAACTTTTTCCTGGCAAGAGGTCGGTATTAGATCATGAATAGTTTGAGTTCTATTTCATTATATTCATTCTATGAAAAATAGAATCAATAAGTATGAGATGGGTGTGCGAAATCATATTTTCATCTCATTTCATACAGCATAAAACTATTGAAGTCTAGTACTGGCCCAAGTTACAAGTTACCAAGAACTGACTTTAAATTCTATAAATAAATTTTTCAAATACTAACTTGATAGAATCTTATCAGCCTAAATACAAAACTAATATTATATTATTAGCACAAGATCGTCAATAATAAATCAGTGTAATTTTTTGTTTATGATACACCATCCATCATTTTCTTTCTAGCAGCCATTTTCCAAGACAGAACTCACGAAACACTGTCAACCAATAAGAAAAGAGCAGGCGGGGCAAGAAGGCGTGTCCAAGTGAAAACTGAAACACCACCCATCAACTGCTGCCATCTACAGTCACAAAGTTTGAATCACTCCGTACCAACAAGAACCGCCATTTACAAGCTCATATCAGCATCTAAATTTCAACCAATCAGAGCGGTAGTGGGAGAACTGCCTTGAAATTCTCCTCGCTCTGCTATTGGTCGTCGCCATAAGCCACGCCTTGACCAATATACTGCTTAAATTTGGAAACTTTTGTTTTCGGCCATTTTGATCGTAGGTGGAGCTTGGTGGCGTGTCCAATGGAAGTCAAAGCAAGTAACCCTATTGCTACTGCCATCTGCTCGAATAAGGAACTATTCTGAGTGTTATTCAAGAAAGTTGGGTAGAGCAGTGAAAATGGCTGAAATCTTCAAATAGCTTGTTATTGAGTTTCCGATTTTTTTGTTAAAACATCTTTATTCCCAGTGAAATGGAATATCTATGATGATTCCCAATATTTTTATTTGAAAAATTTATTATTCCCTTATGTGCCTCCAAGCAAAATAATAAAATAAATAAATCAATAATTAGAATGTTAATATTTTGATGATGAAGTATGGTACAATGTCACAGTTTTGCTCAATGTAGAAAGCTTAATGTAGTTATTTTGTATTAATTCCTGTAGTAATTCGTGTTTTGCTTATCACGTATCCAATACATTAAAATACGAGACAATACATTGGGGTACATAAAAATAAGCAAGTCCCTATAATCCTTTTTGCTACACTACATGCAACATTGAAATTGCTTTTGAGAAAAATGTGAACATGCAAGGCAGCTTGAATCATGTTTGGCTTTGAACATATTATAATGATTATGTTGGATTGCATTCGCCTGGTAATGGGGGGGCGCCTGCCAAAATCTCGCACAGGGTGCCAAGAACCACGCGAGGGCCCTGCTCCAGATTATTAGGCTGTTTTATTATAACTATTAATTAGAATGAAAAATAAGCTCATGACTCTTTTGGGTAGGTTCCAACTCGCCAAATCCCTATCTAAGAGCAATTCCACGCACTGGCGGCTCGTGTCCACGAAACAGGTGAAGTGCTGTACAGTAAAAGATACGGGCACTTCACTTGTTTCGTGGGTACGAGCCGCCAGTGAATCAACGGTGTTCGTGACTTAACTGGACTGAATTAGAATGAGTATGAATATAAGTAAAGCATCCACTGAATTATTTTAAATTGATTAATCATAATTTGACAATTAATTAAAAAACACCCAATTCTCCATTGCAAAATATTCATAGTGAAATTTTGAAAGATTCTCAAAAACATCCCATGAATAGAACACTCTTCAAAGCAAATTCTAATGAACACTTTCTTCCCAATTCAATTGCAAAATAAGAGGAAATCTTACATAAGTTCAATCATGAGAACTGCACAAACGCCGTCATCACACTTTAAACTTATGAATAAAAGAATTATAATTATTGTCAAATGATTATGCTGAGAAATAACCTCGATTACATAACTGCATAAGTTCGTGTACTATTTTGCATTTTATATTATTCGCATCATTAAAATATTCTGAATAGATATTGTGAAGATGTTTCCAAACGGAAGTGTACGATTATCGTTTGATCATCTTTCAAATATGCAGCTATGCAGTAGAAGTGCATCAACTGTTGAAGTATGTCCAAGCACAGAAGACATTCTGGCAAGATGGGAAAATGACTCCAGCTCGATCGAAATTTGTTCAAAAATTATAAATTTGGTTTAATATTGTAGAAAACATTCTGATCTACAATTTGAGATAAAATTCATAATTTTTGAACCAATATTGACCGAGCTGGAGTTATTTTCACATCTTGCCAGAATGTCTTCTTTTCTTGGACAGGCTATAACTTTCGTTTTTGATCAAGCGTTTTATATGCAATAATTGTGATATTATACACATTCCTGACCGTTTTCATTGTTGAATAAGCGTTTATTGCAAGGGAAATGTTGAATAATCTTCTATGAGTGGAGAAATTCTCGGTGTACTGTTCATTTAATTTGTATATTTATCAGTAGTTCCAACTCGGTTTCTGTTGGTTGATGGTAGAGTCCGTGCTAGCTGGGAAGACACCTCATTACTATACAATTTACATCGTAACGGCGTGTCTTCTCAGCTTGCGCGAATCATAGTTGGATTTGAATTACAATAGAAGTTGCCGGAACTTTAGGAAGTTGGAATGTGGATGCAGTTGAAAGTTTTCACAGGAAATCGAGATGGAGTTTTGAGTTGTGATTTAGATTATGCAGATTTGGTGTTGAACTATCCAGTGTCTAGCTTTCGTTTACAATTTGGAGTTGTTTCTGTATTGAAGGGAATCGTGGATGTGATCTTAAGAGTAGGCTATGTTTCCAATATCAATTCATTTATATTTATAAAGTCATATCAATGAGTCAATGACCATTTTTATTCCACGATAATAATTCGAAATCCCAATGATAGCTATACAGAGTCAGGAGGAATGTGCAATACTTCTCAGGCTGATTCCTTACACCAAATGAAGGAAAAAGTAACATAGGATATTTCCCCATAAACGCTTTGTTACCGAGTCAACAACAATGGAAAGAAATTGACATTTTCCGAAAATATATTATTTTCTAATTTTTTTAGAAGCTTTATTCAGGTTTAGAATTATGAAATCCTATGTAAAATTAGTTGAGGAATTCGATGCAACAAATTGGTTGGTTGATTGAGATAATTGGGAAAATATGCTTAAAACACACCAGTCTTCAACAATTAAGGGCTATAAATGGATATGAAATACTGTAATGAACTTTTATTCTAAATAAATAGAAGTTGTAGAGAATCGAATTATGAAGAAAAAGTTGAACGGCCTCAATTATGTTGAACTTAGCCAAATCAAAAGGAGGCAATTTAGCCTAAACATCTCATATGTGAAAAATCGGTATAGTCTGTCCAAGCAAAGAAGGCCCTCTGGCAAGATGGGAAAATGACTCCAGCTTTGACAATATTTGTTCAAAAATTATAAATGTGGCCTTAATAGTAGTTCAAATTGTTTCCTACAATTTGAGATCAAATTGATAATTTTTGAACCAAAATTGACCGAGCTTCAGTCATTCTCTCATCTTGCCCGAGGGCCTTCTCTGCTTGGACAGACTATCGTAGCGATTTTGAGAGTTTGATCGCGGTTTCTGAAATTTGGGTGAGTTTCACACAGTCACGGTCATTTGACTCTCCCTTCAGAATTTGATCTTGTAGCCCAGAACTTCTACTTATGAAAAATACAAGTTTAAATTTCATTGAAAGATATGGATTCAATAAATAAGCTAATGCACGTTCGGTATTGAATCACATTATGGAAAAAGATGAAAGAAGACCCAAATGAAATTGATTATTCCTATTTTAATGATCTTTCACCCACTATTTTGGTGCTAAGGTCTATTATTTCAGTGTGTCTTCTTTTAATTTCATCATGTTTTTTGTTGTCTATTCACTCTTAAATTTACGTGAAACAGGTCCTTGGTTATCATTCCAAAAACTAGTCCTTGATACACAACCACTCCCATCTGAGTTTTGCGTGTTTACTGGACATCCTCACGTGTGTATGAATTTCAACCTTGTACTTACACTGCATCCTGTGTGCATGATCTTATCTGAAACTACGTTAACACATGAGCGAACGAGCAGTAACGAATGCGAATGTCGCATTGAATTTCAAATGCAAGTTCGCGTCCGTTACTAAACCCGTTCCTTCTGTTTTCTCTGGCTTTATCTCTATATTCTGTCCAAGCGAAGAAGACGTTATGGGAAGTTGTGAAAACGACTCCTGCTTGCTCAATATTAGTTCAAAACTTATAAATTTGGTATCAAATTTCAGAACCGAATGTTTTCTACAATTTGAGGCCAAATTGATAATATTCGAACCAATGTTGACCGACCTGGAGTAATTTTCCCATCTTGCCAGAATGCCTTCTTTGCTTGGACAGAATGTACCTTTATCGCACTTATCCTTCATATCGCCGCTTTATTGAAGAAATGGAATACCAATTCCATAACTGGCGCCCCGTACCCACGAAACAGGTGAAGTGCCCGTATTTTTTACTGTACAGCACTTCACCTGTTTTGTGGGCACGAGCCGCCAGTGTACCAATTTGATGTGCATTATATGATGGCTTCTCAAGGTGCATTCACGAGAAAGGCTGTTGTTATCATAATCGTGTCAAGACCTCAAGAGCGCTCGTTTCATGTGGTTATATACTTGTCGGAAATTATGCTTGTTAGCAATGATTTTATGGAATGTGTAACGTGATTATTGGATTTCATAGAATTTTTATGGAAATTATTGTTGATTTCATGTATCATGTACAGAATTCTTATCACATTCTGATATCTCTATTATAAATTGTTTCTTTGCTTTTTTTACTTTGCTTCTACTATCGTAAGATTGCAGTTTTGACTTCTAGTGGGATTGGACTCCCCAATCTTCAGATGAACTAATCATATTTATAACTATACAATAGAGTATAGCTGTAAATATATATATAATAGAGTAGAATAGCTGTTGAACACAGTATAGTTATAAATTATATTTATCACTACAGATTAGAGTATAGCTGACGCAAAAAAGTTGAACGCTTCCGTCAGCTTTTTTCACGCTCCAACAGCTGATGTTGTCAGTCAGCTGTGCCCAGCTGATGTTTTTGGAATCAGAAGAGACTTTACATCAGCTGTTAGTAGTTTGAATCACGTTCAAGAGGCAGACGAAACCGCCTAACTTTGTGGCGTGAGCTATACTATAGTTGTTGTAAGAGTAACATACTATACTAAGTACAGTACTATATAGTGAGTTATTTACTATGAGTTATTTTCATACTTCTTTTCAATTTCTAACTTTTTTGTTGTTTTCTTATTACAGGTGAGTGTGACACTTCAAGTTCCATGTTGCAGAATAATTTTTAAGGTAAAAATTCCACTTCATTTATCATATTTTTTCTCTGTACCAAGCTGTTTTAAGTGTAAATTACCTATTTTAGTGAGTAATATTTATTCTATTATTTTTCCTTTAGATATAGGCCTACAGTTGAAATAGGATTTGCTGAATTACGTTTCCTTACTGACCAAGTAGTATTTTTGTTCTTATAGATATAGACGAGCTGCGGCAACGAGCCTAGCGCGCCCGGTGTACAAAAAATCTACTTGGCAGCTGCCTCTAACCGCGGTTTATTCAAATACATGTACTGTAGCTACATTCGCTTGTTTTTGAATACCTCCAAATAGAAAAAACTACTTTCTTTCTAAGAAAAGATGTCGAAGTGCAAGAGAAAATGTTGTGTAGTAGATTTCAATAACAATTATTCCAATTCTGAAGGAAAAGGTTTCCTATTTATTCTCCTGGAAGATCCCTCCATCGGGAGAGAGGAGAAAATCAAAATGGCTGATAAACCTAACCTAAAAGCTAGTGATATCGAATTATCTGACGGAAATGCTTTCAAATTGACTGATACATTCTCTAAACAATCCCCAACTAATGAATAATTTATACCTTTACGATAGTAATGGTCATAAAATTGAATAATATTCCAAAACCGTGTCAATAATATTGACATCGGTACGGTACCTGTGAAGTTTATAATTTCGACTACCAGAGATCGGGTAAGTTGAATCACAAGCCAACTTCTCAAGCTCTTTAGAATTACAAATCCGACGAATTAGCCCAATAAAAATCAAATGAATTCAAGTCACAATCCCGCTAAAATGAAATTAATTACCGTGTACTGTACGGTCAATATTGTAGTGTTATTTACAACCGATGCTTGTTATTTTTGGAGTCTGTCTAATCGTTTAATGATTGTTACAATCTCAACGAAACATAGTTTGTCATTCAGAATGATTTAATGACAGTTGAAGCATGTTCACTCAATTCAAATACACATGGAGTGTAATTCATTGTCATTAGTTGAAAGGAAACTAGTCATGTTTAGTCTGTCCAAGCAAAGAAGACATTCTGGCAAGATGGGAGAATGTCTCAAGCTCGGTGAATATTGGTTCAAAAATTTTGAAATTGGTCTCAAATTGTAGAGCAGAACGTTTTCTACAGTTTGAGATTGAATTGATAGCTTTTGAACCAATATTGACCGTGCTGGAGTTATTTCCCCATCTTGCCAGAATGTCTTCTTAGCTTGGACAGACTATACCAATGATGCGATCCTAATCTTGTCTTTTATAGATTCAGTAACTAGGCCTGTATTATTTCGATATAATGTACACCTTGTTTAGAAAAGATTTAATGTTGGTTTGAAACATTCTCAAGGCCATTCGAAGCAAAATAGCACTAACTACATCCTGCTGGAACATTATTATAATATCAGTAATATACCTATATGCATGTATCACTATAACGTCAAGAGGTGTAGTCCTTTCTCTGTAAGCTGTTGGTGTATATCTATATTTATGTGTGACTCCTTGCCCTGAGGAAGGCCGTTCTATGCTCCTTGACCAATCTTTGTCTCTAGTATGTTATTTATATATCTATATATTTATCAATATAGATATTCTACAGTGTATTCTTGATATCTATATATTGATAAATATAGGTATTATACAGTGTATTCTTGATATCTATATATTGATAAATATAGGTATTCTACAGTGTATTTTATAAGAGTTCGGACCGGTTCTTTGCAGATCCCACCTGATCGTCCGATTGGAATGATATCTTGATTTAAATACAGCACAATATGGAGATTGTTTTTATGAAAATTAATTGCGAAAGATATCAGAGTTTTCCTAATAAATCGAGTATCATTCCTATTCATATTCATTTATTTGACAAAATACATTACTTATTGGATAAAACACATATAATCTCCTTTATGATTCATTTTCCTTTTATGAATTCAAATCTTTATTCTCAGTTGAATTCAGTTGAGATTCCATTAATCGTCTTTACCGCCATTCTGTTTTGTAAACCTAAGCTCCTCCCTCTGCCAATAGAATACTAAAGCTGTTGTTAGCTCTCAGCCAATAGGAAGGCAGTTTCAGTTCTCAGCCAATCACAGCACAGTACGTCATGTTCAACATTTTGAACTCGAAGGCAGCCATTCTCTCGGTATTGATCGAACAGCTTTAGAGCTCACTGCCAATAGTAGATGAGTTTCAGTTGTCAGCCAATCACAGAAGAGTAAGGCGTTTCAGATTTTCATAGATATTCACTGATATTCACTCTATATTCACTGATATCACCCACCACATGTCTGATGTGATTTTCCACAATTGACAGTCTCATGCCGGGTTTTTCCAAACACACTCAAAGTTGAGGGACCCTCAAATTTTGATGAACAGCTGACATTTTCTATGATAAGTATAAGAAATGTAGTAAAGTGTAGTAAACTTGAGGGTCCCTCAAATTTGAGTGAACTTGGAAAAACCGGGCATCAGTTGTTATTTACATGGGAATATGTTGGCATCAATAAATTTGTTTTTAGATGAAAACGAACAATTTTACGATTTTTTCCTCACTGCCTCATCCGTTACTACCTTGGTACATTCTACTTTTATGTATTTTTTACATTCTATTTGTAAGTATGTGTAGTCTGTCCAAGCAAAGAAGACCCTCTGGCAGGATGGAAAAATGGCTCCAGCTCGGTCAATATTGGATTAAAAATTATAAATTTGGTCTCAAATTGTAGGAAACATTCTGATTTACTATTTAAACCAAATTTATAATTATTGAATCTATATTGACCGATCTGGAGTAATTTTCCCATCTTGCCAGAGGGTCTTCTTTGCTTGGACAGACTATATCGCCCACCACATCTCTGATGTGATTTTTCATAGTTTCAAATTGTTATTTACATTGGAACATGTTAGCATCAATAAATTTGTTCTTAGATAAAAACTAAAAATTTTACAATTTCTCCCTTAAGGCCTCATTCGTTACTACCTTGGTATATCGTATGAATATTATCATAATATATCGTATAATACACTATTGACATTCAAAGTGTTACATGTAATTTTCCATCATATTTGAAAATTTCGGAAGATATTACAGTCTGTCCAAACAAAGAAGACATTCTGGGAAGATGGAAAAATGACTTCAGCCTGATCAATATTGGTTCAAAAAATTTAAATTTTGTCTCTCAAATAGTATGAAACGTTCTGCTCTACAAATTGAAACCGAATTTATAATTTTTGAACTTATACTGACAAGTTGAAGTTATTTTCCAATCTTGCCAGGATGTCTTCTTTGCTTGGAAAGACTATAGATGTACCGAATTTGTCAGATGTACCTAATTTGTCATGTATATTCGAGAATTCCAGCGGATTTTACCCCTTTACATTCTCCTCCTGAACTCGTCCCTGTAATGAGAGAATCATCCTCTGTTCTTCAATGAAACAAATCGCTCTCATCTGTGCTGTATCTAGCAACAGTTAGCACTAAATTCCAGCAGGTTGCTGGAGTTGCTATCGTGGTTGAGGGGGGTGTAAGGGGGGGGGGATCGTGACTGCTATAGTTCCGCGAGTTGAAAGTTCAAAGTGGATTGATTTCATAATAGTAACCACAAAGATACGATTCCAGTTCACTTGTTGTTCGAGCGGAGGTTCCCGAAGAGCTGCCCGGTAAGTGTTAGAGCTGACCGTTCTTTGTTATTTGTTTCAGATTTTGGACCTTTTTTTGGACATTTTGTGAAATCTTATTTCAGTTTTTCGTTCATGATTGAGAGCTACATCGTTGCGAGCTGACCGCTATTTATTGGTTTCAAATTTCGGACCTGTTCCAGAATTTTTGTGAATTCGTATTTCAGTTTTACATTCAAGATTGGGGTAGAAACCACTAGCGGCCCGTACCCACGAAATAGATAAAGTGTCCTTATGTTTTACTGTACAGCACTTCATCTGTTTTGTGGGCACGAGCCGCCAGTGGTAGTAACATGTTTCAAAATCCCGTATATACTCAAAGTAAACATATAATTTCTTCAAAATCTCCATTATAAGTGAAATACACCAGTATTGTTGAGGCATATTTCCAGCCAGGGAATGCTGTTATGAATAAATATACAATATTTATCTTTCTGTTTGGAACCCTTTTTTAATTTTGAATTTGATGTCCATTAAAAGTTATTAACCTCATTATTAAACTGTGAATCCATAGTCTATATTTAGCTAAACAGGGTCTTTCAGGAGGAATAAGTTACTTTTCAGGCTGATTCCTCACACCAAGTAGAGAAAAAAGTTTTACAGCATAAACTCCCAGAAACGCTTTGTTTCCGAGATAACAATGGCGGAGTATTGATGTTCCAAAAAATAGATAATGTTCTAATTACTATGTCCTTTGGAACTTTTACCTCTACTTGGTGTGAGGAATCAGGCTGAGAAGTATTTCAAATTCCTCCTGATATTTTCTATATAGTCCAATTTGAATTTTTATATTAAAGTTACCATGTTATGATGTTGTTATCTATATTAGTATATATAAAAACTGAAAATTAACTCGAATATCTCATACTCTTCAGGGTGTTGAGGTGCAATCTCTTCAAATGTTTGACATTTTTTGTTGATGATTTTTGTTTATTGCTTGTAATTCGTTGTTAGTTCCTTCTTCCAAATGCTGTTTTAAGGTTGTTATCAGTTGATAATACTGTATGTTTCGGAACCAAACAAAATATGTTGTTCAATAAAATTCATTCAAATTGATTGTTGATCAGTCAACAATTGTTTCACTCTTTGTTAATGATTGTGTTTCATTTTGCTTGAAATTCGCTGTAAGTTCCTCTTTCTAAATGCATTTCTATCGTTATCAGTTATGATATTAATGTATGTTTTGGAACCAAGTAAGTTCAGTCAAATTGTTTCATTCTTTGTTAATTAATTTGTTCCATTGCTTGAAATTCATTGTTAGTTCCTTCTTCCAAATGCTGTTCTATGGTTGTTATCAGTTGGTAATACTGTATGTTCCGAAACCCAACAATTTATGTTGTTCTGGTCACAGGCAGTTGAATTCATCTAGCAGATAATAGCAATAATTTCTTACAGCTTTCTCGACATGCTTTCTTTGTTGGCTGCCTGATATTCGCACACTCTGCCTTCTAGATTTGCATAGAAGCGTCGTTTCTGAACTCATCAAGCGTCTATCAATTAATTTAGTTTCTTCCCGGCCTCATTCTCCGTGTAATTGTTGAAGCAGTGCAATAATTATACCTGTAAGCAATGTAAAGTATGATTATATCTGGTGTACAGTCTGTCCAAGCAAAGAAGACATTCTGGCAAGATGGGGAAATGAGTCCAGCCCGTTCAATATTGGTTCAAAAATATTGAATTTAGTCTTAAATGTTAGGAAACTTTCTAATCTACAATTTGAGACTAAATTAATAATTTTTGAATAAATATTGATTGAGCTGGAGTCATTTTTCCTTCTTGACAGAATGTCTTCTTTGCTTGGACAGACTGTAATTATATGTGCATAATTTGTGCATTGAGAGAATGTTGTTGGTGGGTTAAAAGTGTACAATGATTCACCGGGAATGATGAGATTGAGATTGTTTTGTTAGCTTGTGAAATTATTCGTTTGTATAGTCTGGTCCATTTTGTTGAACCATTTTGAGGTTAACTTGACAAATTATTCATTTGTTTAGCCTGGTCTATTTTTTGAACTGAATTTCTTGTTGAATTATTTGGTCGAACTGATAGATTGTTTTGTTACTTTGAAAAATTATTAATTTGTATAGTCTCGTCCATTTTCTTGAACTGAATTTCTTATTTTCGTCTAATTTGGTCAAACTGATTGAGTTGTAAAAAGTTGATGAATACTTGTGATAACTAAAGAAATTCGAACTGTAGTTGAGCAAGAGCAAGCTTTTCTTACGAGGTGTAAATTTGTATTAAATCTTTATGAAATAAATTTCTTTTGTATTGAATCTTTATGAAATAAATTTCATTTGTATTAAATCTTCATTCGTGGTCTTGATTGGGAATGATTCATATCTGAAAATGTAGTGTTACCCATAATGGTCATCATTTCCTCTTCTACTACTAGATAGTTTTACTAGTTTTAAAATAATGCCAGAATTGATTTGATTGGATTCAATTCAATTAAAATAGTCATAATCTTTTGCTCTAAAATTTGTTACTAGCTGATAAGTAGAGTTTCTAGGTAAAAATCAGTCGTATGCGAGTTTGTAATAGTAGTTTATGCAACGGTTGTATAATGGGAGCCTTTATAGCATGAGTTGAGATGTAAGTTAGAGCCACGAGCGAAGCGAGCATCTCACGAATGCTATAAAGGCCTAATACAACCGTTTTAGACCATAATATTCTGTTTTCAAAGTATCCGAGGATACACAAACAACTTCTTGACATGGTACTCATGGTACCATGGTACTCATGGTACTTAATTTATTAAAAATTACTGCTTTTGAAAACCGACTTCTACTTCTACAATTCATTGTCTATTTCTTGACGTTGATGCTATTTTAACAACGATGGTTCTTGAATTTTGTCAATTTCTTCAATATTCAACTGCTTCTGAAATGTTCTATCTGAATTCCTAATTATTAGATCATCAGAGGGTTTAATTTATTGTTGTAGGCGTTCTATCTCAACTCTGGTTACTTTATCACTATCACTCAACTTGAACCACTGACGGCGGCTTGTACCCACGAAAAAGGTGAAGTGCCCGTATATTTTACTGTACAGCACTTCACCTATTTCGTGGGCACGAGCCGCCAGTGAGTCTTGAACCAGCGTGGAAAATCTTCTTGATAGTCGAATTATTAGAAAATAATGAATGGTTTTAAAAGTTTTCTATTATGTAGACAGGATAACAAGTTTTTAAATCATAGATTTTCACTATTTATTATGTTTTCACTCGACCTCACTTTCAACTATCTAAAACCATTGCATCCTTTTCTAGCGAGACTATAAATATTTTGGTGATTTGTTTTGTTATTATCTAGCTTGTAAGTAGCATGTACTCACAATGTTAATTTAGAATACATTCTATCCACAAAGCATGGCGTGCTAACAAGTTCCATGTCGGATATGTTCATGAAACTCTGTATTACGAAATTCGTCCGTATCTAGTTAACGGTCGTTAAAAACTTGTTTGAATAATGTAGATTTACAAATAGTGCTGGATCATGTTGTAGTTTAGCCTGTCCAAGCAAAGAAGACATTCTGGCAAGATGGGAAAATGACTCCAGCTCAGTCAATATTGGCTCGAAATATATTTATTTGGACTCAAATTATAGATAAAAATGTTTTCTACAATTTGAGACCAAATCAATAATTTTTGAACCAATATTGGCCGAGTTGGAGTCATTTTCCCATCTTGCCACAATGTCTTTTTTGCTTGGACAGACTGACTATTGTATAATTCAAGTGGATAAATTTATGTACAGTGTCTCGTTAATTTATTGTTGGTTCCATTTTGATGGGCAGTTATGAATGGTTTGTATTCAGTTGATGATTACGGGAAATGAATACATTCACTATTTGTTTTGAGGCTAAAGTCCTGGAATGTTGAATAAGTAAGAATAAATAAGTAGTTCTTGAAGGGATCAAAACCCAATGACCACATATTATGTAAATGTTAATACACTAATAAGATATTTCAATTCAAAAGCTTTACAATATCAATATTTATTTATTCATTCATTTATTTATTTATTCATTTATTTATTTATTCATTTATTTATTTATTAACAAGATTGAAATACAGTAGGATTGAAACACAGAGAAAGTCCAAAACGTCTCTTCTTCCCAATTTTGGTTGAAATATTCAAAATAGTGGTTATGTCCACACTTGAAACTTAAATTATACACAAATTCCAACTTCTGAAGGTAAAAAAAACTATGAAACCGTAATTTAGAATTATCACTTTAACATTGCAATATCTATTATTCGTATAGAAAAATACATTTCATATCAAAGATTACTGAAGAAGAAGGCCATGCAAACAATTTATGGAAAGAGAGACGTAACCCACAACTGAAAAGGCTGATGTAATACATCAATTGCCCTCTTTGAGTTGAAAAACATCATGACAACTGCAATTGATAACATCAGCTGTTGTCGCGCAAAAAAGCAGACACAAACGCCAAAGAGTTGGACGATTTTTCATCTGATGTAACAACTGATGTGAAACACCTATTGTCTCTTGCGATCTAAAAAAAAAACATCTAGGCATAGCTAAATGACAACTCTTATTGACAACATCAGCTGTAATTAAACCACTTCAAGTTTTGGCGACAGTTATACTGTCAGTTATACAGTTATACAGTTACGAGTAGTACCACTATTATACTCGTATAATAGAATCAACTTTATGAATTCAGTTACTGGTCCATTCCTTCTTTTTACTTAATTTTCGCGTCAGCTATAACTGATATTGTCTGTCCAAGCAAAGAATACCCTCTGGCAAGATGGGAAAATGACTCCAGCTCGGTCAATTTTGGTTCAAAAAATATTGGTTTGGGCTTAAATTGTAGATCAGAATGTTTCCTACGATTGAGACCATATCGGTAATACTTTTTGAACGCATATTGACCGAGCTGGAGTCATTTTCCCATCTTGCCAGAGGGTTTTCTTTGCTTGGACAGACTATAGGTCGATTTGTGATGTTCATCAAGCGATGTGGTCCACTAATTTCTTGTGCTTATCTCATCGCCGCGTAATAACTCAGCTGTCCGTTGGCGGGTCTTACGGTAGTTGAGATTGGCATAGGAAGGAATTAACCCACTTTTCTATTTAATTTCGGCTGGTCAGTGGACGGTGGAAAGATGGGTCAACATTACCATCTTTATGATTAGATTTTTTCTACCTCTTCTTCTTCCTCTTCCTATCCTTGTTTCCTTCTACTCTCTTTCTTTACTCTTCCTCTCCTTGATTCTCCTCCTTCCCTTTTTTTCTCCCGCTCCTTTTTTCTTCTTCTACTTCTTCCTACTTATTTCATATTTCTATCCTCCTTCATCCTCCTGTAATTTTGATCCTACTTATTCTCTCACTCATTCTTCCATTCTGTCCTTTTTCAACCCCATATCATTTTTATCTTTCTTCCTTTTCTACTCCTTCGTCCTCTTTATCGGAACTACCTATACATTTTCGATCTTCCGGTACCTTCTAATAATCTTCCTATAGTCCGCGCAATCTAAGTTGACTGTTTTTCTCTTCACCCGGGAAATAGCTGCGTTGCCAGATTGTGTGAAATTGGAACATCTTCAAATTCGCGATTAAACCCCATATCTAGACGTAGAATTTCATTCCTTGATATGCTAGTATTAAAAACGTTCCTGGGTAGAAGGATTCAAATTTGATATTTTTTGAAAATTTAAAAATCGCGAAAATATTACTTTTCCGAACTCCAACATCATCATCATCATCATCATCTCCAAATTCCAACATCATCATCATCATCATCTCCGAACTCCAACATCATCATCATCATCTCCAAACTCCAACATCATCATCATCATCATCATCTCCAAACTCCAACATCATCATCATCCAACATCATCATCTCCAACTCCAACATCATCATCATCATCATCATCTCCAAACTCCAACATCATCATCATCATCTCCGAACTCCAACATCATCATCATCATCATCATCTCCAAATTCCAACATCATCATCATCATCTCCAAACTCCAACATCATCATCATCATCATCTCCAAACTCCAACATCATCATCATCATCATCATCTCCGAACTCCAACATCATCATCATCATCTCGAACTCAACATCATCATCATCATCTCAACTCCAACATCATCATCATCATCATCTCCAACTCCAACATCATCATCATCAATCATCATCTCCGAACTCCAACATCATCATCATCATCATCATCATCATCATCATCTCCAAACTCAAACATCATCATATTTTCTGATGGGTCAAAATATACATCAAATGCCTTGCCTAGGCTCCGTTAAAGACAATCGACTTTGAACCTGAATATCAGAAATTAAAGCCAGCAAGCACCCATTCTACTTCAAAGTAATCAAATATCTGTGCTACAATTATGATAATTGCACTCGCAGAACCCTTTCAGACAATACGATTGCTGACGAACGGTAAAGCAATGAACGATAATAGCATTTTGCGATTACATTCTCCCGCTGAATACCGTAAACATAACAATAAACATGACGAATTATCTTTGTCTGTCTGTAGGTCGCTCGAACTGAGAAGACACGCCAACTAAATGTAAAGTGTATTGTGACGGCGTGTCTTCTCAACTTACGCCAACCACAGAGTAAGTAGTGTTAGAGATCCCAGTTCGCGGTACCTAAGAAGATACGCATTACAATGTAAAGTGTATTGTCACCAAGTTTCTTCTCAGCTTACGTGAACTTTGTATTGTTTTGGCCTGATTTTCTTTGGCCAGTGGCAATTTGTCTAGAGGTTACGTGTATTTTTCAATTGTTATAGCACAAGTCAACAGTAGTGGCGGTTGAAGTATGACTGTTTTAAATGCTCAGCTCTGTCAGGACTGTCTGTAAGTGGTCTACGAGAGTGAAACGTTTAGCTGTGTTGGCTCTCGACTCGATGTTCACTCGTAGACCACTCGTCGACTGTCCTTAGAGAGCTGAGCCTTGATAACAGTCTTACGCCAACCGCCAATACTGCTGATGCCTACTCTACATTGTTGGAAATGGTCGTGAGTTTTAGTTTTTCTTGGTTGAAAATTATTTTTAGTCGAAATGCTGTTATTTGTATCATTCCAGGTTGTTATCTATTGTGCTTAGTCTGTGTATTAGCTAATTTCGAAATGAGTCTACTTGGCTATAGTGGCTTTCAAATATTACCAATATTATATCAAATATATTGGCTTTTAAATATCATTGTATTATGGATTATATTATTGATGGGATTATGGGATCCCAATATCATTACAATACAATATTACAATTCACATATGATAATATATACAATATATGATACGTGATACAATATCACATATTACAATATCATTGTATTATGGATTATATTATTATTATTATATATGGATTATATTATTATATATGGATTATATTATTGAATAAAGTGATGAGAATCCGATGTTCTAGTTTCCATTAAACTATTTTCATGCGGTTTATTCAAGTGAGGTCATAATCATAATGTTTAATAGCATTATAGACCACTCTCCGGTGTAAACAGTTAAACATGAATAGTATAACTTGCTAAAACTGTAGATTACTATATATGATATGTCCTACATTAGCCTATCAAGAAACTCACAAACATGCTAATATTGAAATCTACTTAAACTATAAATAACGATATATGTCCTACATTGTCCTATCATAAAACGCACACATGCTAATTGAAATCTACTGTACTAATTAAAATACGTACTCTCAACAACCTCGACAAATTGAATAAAACTTGTTCCGTTATGTTCTAACTTCATATTACATTTGTTTTGAGTATCTTTACAAACTTGTTCCGTAGTTAATTCCAATCAGCAAGTCAATAAAACCTGTAACGGTAATTTTGATGTCGATTAGATGTATAGTCTGTCCAAGCAAAGAAGACTTTCTGACAAGATGGGAAAATTACCCCAGCTCGGTCAATATTAATTCAAATTTATAAGTTTTGTTTCAAATTGTAGAGCTACACGTAGCTCTACAATTTGAGATCGAATTTATAACGTTTGAAGCAATATTGACCGAGCTGGAGTTATTTTTTCATCTTGCCAAAACGTCTTCTTTGCTTGACGAGGCTACAAAAATGAGAAATAAATGAAAGTTCAGGGAACAGTCATGTTATCTATTTTTGTATTTTTAAGCACATACATCTCAATTTTATGTTTCTTTCTATTCAATCAGTAATTTTCTAAATGAGAATCAATTAATAGAATCGAACTATTTATTCTTTGGAGAGAAACAAGTTCTGGTTGTGTCTTTTCTCATTAGTTCAACTCCTGCTAGATTTATTGTTTGTTACTGATTTTATCTATCAGTACGGATTGTTATGAAAGAGTCTGTCCATGTAAAGAACACATTCTGGCACGATGGGAAAATGAGTCCAGCACGATCAATATTGATTCAAAAATTATAAATTTGGTCTCTAATTGTAGACCTAAATGTTTCCTACAATTTGAGACCAAATTTGTAATTTTTGAACCAATATTGACTCAGATGTAGTCATTTTCCAATCTTGCCAGAATGTTCTCTTTGTCCGACCAGAGTATACTTGGCTTATAGTTAGCATAAATTCCTGTCCCACTTATAGTTCCAAGTATAATGCTATAATTTCATAGTACTGCAGGTCATGATTCTGTTTCGTGATGGCTTCCAAATGAATTTTGATTGTTGACTAGATCAGATAATGTTCTGTTATAATTTATTTGGGTTACTTGTTCTAATGAAGTGAAATTAGGTAAGTTATTATTGTTGATGGAAGGTTGTTGTCGTTACAGTAATAAGTAGGTGGGTTTCTGTAATGGGAACGACGTGAAACGTTGAAACTTGTAATAACTCTTTTAAAATTCACGACATCATAAAAGAATAGGGTGGAAAAGAAACGAAGATGAAATTGTGGATATAGAGATTGATCAAGATGTTCAGGATTAAAAAATATTCTTGTGGAAGAAGGAAGGAATGAGAGAAGGATGAAGATGGAAGATGATAATTAGCCTATAGAAGAAACAAGATAAAAGAAAATTAAGATGAATGAAGGAAATGGGGGAATGATACATTATATTCTAATTTGATTGTTTGTATTTGAAAATTGTGTATGGAAAATGGGAAGAAATTATTGAAGTGGGGGAGGTAGATAACAATAAAAAAGAGAAGCAGGAGTAGAAGCAGAGAAGAATAATTGGAGGATAAGATATTATGAAAGTGAAGGAGGAATTTTATGGAATTAAAGGGAGAAGATGATTAAGGACATAGTATTCAGAACAGGACATATTAAAGAAAAGGTGGAAAGAAGCGGGAGAAATGCTTGTAGAAAATGGAAAAAGAATAAAGTGATGAGAAAGGGGGAATAGTGTTTGAGAGAGGGAGAGAAGGAAAAGGAGAAAATCATGATTTTCAATAAAGAAGAGAACAAGATAAAAAAAAGTTGTGAATAAGGAGAGAAAGAAAGGAGTTTGAAGGTGATAAGGAAGAGGGAGGGAAAGCTGTGGGACCCTTAGGGAGAAGGAAAAGCGATTGGGATGAAAAGGGGTGCAGAAGGAAGAAAAAGGGTAGAAAATGAAGGAGAATGAAGAAATGGGGATAAAAAAGGAAAGAGAATGAAGAAATGAGAGTTAAAAGGGAAGAGAATGTATCAATAAGGAAGAAAAAGGATGGGGAAGGAAGAAATGAAAAAGTCGAAGTCGTGAAACAGAAGCAATCGGAAAAGCTTAACTTAGTTGAACAACGATAATTGGCGTAAGTTGAAAATGGAAAGTTTTCACTCTATCTGGTGTAACTTCCAACTTGGCGTAACATGTATCATAAAGGGAACACAATGTATTCCAAGTTGGAAGTTTTATCAAATAGGGTAGGTATAGTTGGTGCCAATTCAGTGATATTCTGCCAATTAAGTCGATTAGACAGAGTGGGGAAAGTTTCCCTGAGTTTTCTAATCATTGAAGTATAGTCTGTCCAAGCAAAGAAGACATTCTGGCAAGATGGGAAAATGACTCCAGCTCAGTCAATATTGGCTCAAAATATATTTATTTGGACTCAAATTATAGATAAAAATGTTTTCTACAATTTGAGACCAAATCGATAATTTTTGAACCAATATTGGCCGAGTTGGAGTCATTTTCCCATCTGGCCAGAATGTCTTCTGTGATTGGACAGACTACACTTGTATTTGATTTGGGAAATCGAGGGAAATTGGGATCTGTAAGTAGGCGATTGGTGTCTGAACCAATCAGGAATCGGATAGAATAATTTATGAGGTTCATAATTGGATAAAGTTTGGCCATGGATAAAGTGATTGGTAATAATTGTTACATTCTAAATAACTAAATGAGCGATAACTTTCACGTACATTATTAGGTGTTGATAGCTATTTAGCAGTGATTTTAAGCATTTTCAGAAAAAAATCAGGAATAATGATGAGTAATTTTTTGTACTCAAAGATTAAGAAAGTTATTGATAATACTTGTAAGACACTATAAATAACCAAAAAAGTGGTGACATTCAATCATAATATATTATGCTAATGCTTTGATAGTTATTTCGCAATACTTAAACGAATTCTAATAAACTATTAACTTTTTCATCAATTTTGATCAAATGAAAAAAAAACAAGAACCAATCTGTATTTGATGATACGTACTTGTGTTCAAGGATTGAAGGATTGTAATGGAATCAATCGAGTATGTACTTCCATTATAATTATTAGATTTGCGATTTCAATCCATCATTACTTGGACAAAAATGTTTGGTTTGTTCATCAATTTCGTTTGATCGATCTATTACATTGAGCTCATAATTATAATTGTACTAAACGTAGGGTTACCATACGTAACACTGTCAGAACAGAACGCGCATGGATTCCCTACCAAAAGACGAAAAACCCAAAACTCAAGACAAATGGAAACAAGTATTCGAAGTATGTTCCAAAAGCAATGTGTCCTTTGTGAATATTTTCAAAATAGTAATCGCCTTGTGAGCCGTCTGTCTGGACGGCTGAAAGAGGAAGATTATCTCTGCCAGTTGTAAGAGATCTTCTTTACATTAAAGCAAATTCTGTTTTGACATGCTCAGAATTCCACGACCACATAAAAAATGACAAACCATTTTGAAGAAAGTCAGTTCATCTGAAAAGTATGAATCAAGGAAAATGATATAAACACTCGTTTTTTTACTATTAATTTGTAATGGAATTTGAATTTGAGTGATTGTAATTTTAAAAAAGGCTTAATTCTGATAAATTTGTAATTTTTTAAAACCCAATAATCCTCATTTTTAATATAGAAACGTATAAATTGACCTGAGTTTAATAACATTTTTCATGCCTCAGATGGCTAAAAACAAATATTTCAGTGCTTTGTCTGGGGGTGGCCACCCGGAAAGCTCCATGTCCGGATCTGGCATAAAAAATATGGTAACCCTAACTAAACGGTACTTAAATTGTACTTCAACGGTTATTGAGATAATTGGAAAAATATGCTAAAAAACGCCATTTTTCAACAATAAGGGTTTTAACTGGATAAGGAATCATAAAATGGTATTTTTATTAATGCTTAGAAATGGCGATCAAAAATCGCAAAATAGACAAAACATAGGACAAGTGATGAATTTGTGTTTAGTAGCGATTTTGCGATTTTTGATCGCCATTACTGAGATTTGGGTTAGATTTACACAATCGCCGCCATTCAACTTTTTCTCCAGAATCCGACTCTCTTCAACTTCCATTGATAAAAAATAAAATTTTATGATTCCTTATCCAGTTATACCCTTATTGCTGAAAAATTGCGTTTTCTAGCATATTTTTCCCAATTATCTCAATAACCGTTCAAGTTACAAACTTGGAACTGGTTTCATTGAATTCTCAGCTAATTTTACATAGGAATTGTTCATTTTAGAACCTTACTGAAGCCTCTGGAAAATTAGAAAAATTAATCTTTTTTGAAAAATCTCAATTTTCCGCCATTGTTATCTCGGTAACAAAGCGTTTTTGGGGGTTGGTCCCACGGAACTTTTTGTCTACTTGGTGTAAGGAATCAGCCTGAGAAGTATTGCACATTCCTCCTGAAACACCCTATATGTTACTGCTTACTGGTGTTATAAAGGTATTGCATTAATGTAATGGGAGGGAAGGAATTTGAAATTATTTCAAGTTTTGCAATTAAGCTGCTCCGCTGTACTAATTGTGTCTTGAAAAGTAAAGTAACTGTACAAGTAATTATTTTACCTTCTAATATTCAGCAATTTGAGCTGAGAAAATGATTGCTGCGGTTCATTAATTTCCGCTGAATTATTCTTTAGTCTGGCCAAGCAAAGAAGACATTCTGGCAAGATGGAAAAATGACTCCAGCTCGGTCAATATTGGTTCAAAAATTATAAATTTGGTCTTGAATTGTGGGAAAAAGTTTGACCAACTATTTGAGACCAAATTTATAATTTTCGGACTAGTATTGACAGAGCAGGAGTCATTTTTCCATCTTGCCAGAATGTCTTCTTTGCTTGGACAGACTATATCAAGATAATGTGTTGATTATGAACAAAAATGGCGTCACGTTTTGTTGGAATACCTTCACGTAATTCAAGCTTCAATTTTTTTTTTTTTTTTTGCTGATGATGATGCCCACATAAGTATTTTAATTCACTTGTGCGTGGGTAATTTAGTGTGCGAGGGTGATTTATGAGGTGCATAAACGACCATGCCTCTGGTGGGATTCGAACCCACGAACGGGTAGCGCTAGCGGACTGAAGGTTGTAACGCCCTAGCCCACTCGGCCAACCCGGCCGGCATTTGCTTGATGATATGTAAGGTTCAATGAAATTAGTGAAGTGTAGTTGGTTTTGAGGGTACAGTAGTGAATATTTTCATGGATTTCTACATTGATAATATTTATCTCGTTATTATTTTCTATTACCAAGGAACTTTGAGGATTGTATAGCAGACTCAAACTGAAATGGCGATTGATAGATGAATGAAACCTGTAAAAAATAGAAAATTAATTATATTTTTAAAAATGTAAATTCTCCACCATTCGAAAATTAATTATATTTTTATAAATGTCAATTCTTAGTCCAGTCAAATTAAGCAAAAAAAGTAAAAGTCGGAGGACCCAGCTGGAAATTTGCAGATATGATCAGAAAAGGGCACTGAATAACATACTAAAAGTCCCCAAGAGTCCCTCCTGTGAGATCCGGCCGCCATCTTGAAAAAACCGTAAAATTTACCTACTAGGAATTGGTTTTTCGTGAATTGTGGCCGAACCAAGCGTCGGACGAGAAAATTTTATGGGACCTTTTTTGTAGACAATAAAATTTGGAGAAAAATAAGACCAATTGCATTTCTGTATCATCAACCGTTTTAGAGATACAATTTTTTTTTAATTTGCAATTTTTTCATAGGATCGAGGATTTGAAATTTCTCTTACTTAAGGAGTTTGTAACTATAAATTGAGCACCCGTACATTTGTATTTCAAAATTCCTCTCGGCGAAATTCATTTTTCTTCCATTTGAGACCAATTCAATACTTCTATGTTCAATACTTTTTGAGCTACAGCGATTTTAGAATATCCTTACACCCCCAAAAAACCCCAAAAATTGCATATTTTAACACAAAAATCTTACTAAAAAAGTTGCGATTTGCTTATACTTCTTGAATACTGTTCCTGAGCCTCTAGGCTGTCATTAGCAATGATCATCCGACCAAAAGTTCATCTCGGTAACAAAGCGTTTTCTGGGGTACAGTATGTCCATAGTTTTTATCTACTTGGTGTAAGGAATCAGCCTGAGAAATTTTGCACATTCCTACTGAATGGTCAATCCTGTATATTATAATATAGGGAATGAAAAATAGTTTTTGAAGTACATTCCACTGTCGACTATTACTATTGACTATTACTATTCAACTTAGAAATCCTACATAACTTGGATCTCGGCTTTTGTCATTATTGCTATGGAGAAATAGTCTGTCCAAGCAAAGAAGACATTCTGGCAAGATGGGGAAATGGCTCAAGCTCGGTCAATATTGGTTCAAAACTTGAACATTTGGTCTCAAATTGTTGATGACATTTTTATCTACAAATTGAGATCAAATTTATAATGTTTGAACCAATAATGACCAAGCTGGAGTCATTTTTCCATCTTGCTAGAATGTATTCTTTTCTTGGACAGACTGTACTTACTTAAAAACTGTAAATACTCGTCAGGCTGATTGATTATTCAACTTGCATATCTCACATAACATTGTACTCTGCTTTTGTCATTATTACTATGGAGATACCATTGTCACAATCGTGATAGTACGCTGTCAGTAATTGATATTGTCTGTCCAAGCAAAGAAGATTATCTGGCAAGTTGACAAAATGTCTGAAGCTCGGTCAATATAGGTTCAAAAATTTATGATTTGGTCTTAATCGTAAGAAACATTCTGATCTACGATTTAAGACCAAATGAAGTATTTGAGACCTTTTGAAATATTGATTTGGTCTCAAATCTTAGATCAGAATGATTCCTACGATTAAGACCAAATCAATAATTTTTGAACCAGTATTGACAGAGCTGGAGTCATTTTCTCAACTTGCCAGAGGGTCTTCTTTGCTTGCTTGGACTATACGCTGTCTGTAGTTGGTATTGACTGTCCAAGGAAAGAAGACTTTCTGGCAAGATGGGAAAAATGGCTCAAGCTCGGTCAATATAGTTGAAAAATTGAACATTAATTTGGTCTCAAATTGTTGAAAACAATTTTATCCACAATTTCGGATCAAATTTATAATGTTTGAACCAATAATGACCAAGCTGGAGTAACTTTCCCATCTTGCCAGAATGTTTTCTCTGCTTGGACAGGCGATAGTAAAACTTCCAATTGTAATGACAGTTGACTGTCATTGTAATGTTATGATAGTTGAATGAGAGAATGTCACAATTAGCATTTGGAAAAAATGTCGCACAGTTTTGAATACCATCGCGTCTTTCCTTGCCTGACAGTTGATAGGCAGTTGAAACAATTAACCTGTCCACATCACAAAATTCTATTACTGTACTCTTCTTCCAGTTCTTTTTTCTTTCCGTTATACTTCTCGTTTACTTCCTCTCATTACATTTCTTCTCATTCCACTCAAATTTCTTGCTTTTTTCTTTCGATATCCAACTTTTTCCAATTTCCTATTCCGAATTCCATCATCGCTATCTTTTTTTTTCTTCATCGTCTTCTTCTTCTTCTTCTTCTTCTTCTTCTTCTTCTTCTTCTTCTTCTTCTTCTTCTTCTTCTTCTTCTTCTTCTATTCTTCTTCTTCTTCTTCTTCTTCTTCTTCTTCTTCTTCTTCTTCTTCTTCTTCTTCTTCTTCTTCTTCTTCTTCTTCTTCTTCTTCTTCTTCTTCTTCTTCTTCTTCTTCTTCTTCTTCTTCTTCTTCTTCTTCTTCTTCTTCTTCTTCTTCTTCTTCTTCTTCTTCTTCTTATTCTTCTTCTTCTTCTTATTTTCCTTTCTCTTTTTCTTCTTCTTTTTGTCTTCTTCTTCTTCTTCTCTCAATCTTCTTTTCTTCTTCTTCTCCCATTCTTCTTCTTCTTCTTTTCGTCTTCTTCTTCTTCTTCTTCTTCTTCTTCTTCTTCTTCTTCTTCTTCTTCTTTTTCTTCTTCTTATTCTTCTTCTTATTCTTCCCCACTCTCATTCTCCTACTCCCATTCTTCTCCTTCTACTACTTCTACTTCTTCTAAATCATCTTCTCAATCTATTCTCAAATTAAAGATCAGAATGTTTCCTACAATTTGAGACCCAATTCATAATCTTTGAACCAATATTGACCGATCTTGAGTCATTCTCCCGTCTTGCCAGAATGTCTTCTCTGCTTGGACAGACTATAGAACCGCTATGTTTACAGCATCATATCAAATCATAACATAAAAATGCCGGAATAGAACCAGTTCACAGCAAAATATTAATGTAGCAAAACAAACTGTGGCAAGTGAAAGTGCTGAAGAATACACGGCGAGTACTCGCCAATCTCTTACTCGAATACTCTCTCACTCCAATGTACTTACTCTTTCTCTTGAGTATGAGAGAATCCTCGAAAAAACCTTTGAATACTCATCTACTGACACTCTAAAGGCGCCTTCATACATCCGGTATTTGGGAAATACCGAACATTTGGTATTTGGCGAACAGTTTTGCTTGCTATTTCCCAACTAACGAGCACACATCTCCACACATGCGTGGTTTTCCGAGCACGTATTCGTACTGGGAATAGCAAATCATCAACCGAATAGGTGACATTTTCAAATACTGTCGAAAATTTCAACTTTCAAAAATCTAAAACTACGGTACTAATTTCAACTTTAATCTTGGCGATGATTGAATATTAATGTTTGTAGGAATTTTTAAAACATTTAAAAAATCAAGATTATAATTCAGTAACCTGAAAAGGACTGGACATTCACTAGTTTTCAATATAATATTTGAATTGAATTCAATTCAATTTCATAGTATCAAAATTCATTATATCACTTGAAAATCATCCACAGACTGTAATTTAATATTTATCTCGTCTGAAAAAAATTATGTATTATCACGTAAGAAACTTTCTCTTCAATTGACTTAACCTCAACCTACATGCAACAACAAACAACAAAATTAGCCTAACATGAAGGCGAATGTGTGGATGGGCAAAAAGTTCGCTATTTGCCGAACATTCGTCCACTTTGTTGTGTCCAAAAGACCGACAATGGACGTAACACACAAACATTCGTGTTCGCTATTTCCCAAATAGCGAACACTCCGCTCCACACTTTAGTGGTTTACCCTTTCTCACTCACACTCTACTTATTCTCTCTCTCGTGTTGTGTTGTGCCGTGTTGTGCTGTGCTGTGCTGTGCTGTGCTGTGCTGTGCTGTGCTGTGCTGTGCTGTGCTGTGCTGTGCTGTGCTGTCCTGTCCCTCACTCTAATATAATACGGTAGGAGATTCTTCTCCATAAATCCTATGAATACAAGACAGTGAAGTCTAAATTTAATAATGTTGAGATGTTGTCCAAGCAAAGAAGACATTCTGGCAAAATGTTAAAAATGACTCCAGCTCGGTAAATATTTTTTTAGAAATTATAAATTTGGTTTCAAATTTTAGATACAGTATGTTTCCTATATTTTGAGACCAAATTGATACTTTTTGAACCAATATTGATCGAGCTTGAGTCGTTTTACCATCATGCCAGAACGTCTTCTTTGCTTGGACAGACTGTGCATTATAAACAAAGTATTCAGAGTTTGAAGACACGCAACACTGCTTACAGTACAGAGCTATGCAGTAATTATTAGTGTGACTTTGAAAGTTGATAATGATGATAGAAGAAGGTTGATATGAGAGAAGGTTGATAATGATGATATCAAAACAAAGGATTCATTATTATATTTGACAAGCTATGGCCGGCCGGTGGTACACTTGTGACATGCGTGCAATAACGAGTATAACATATTAACATGCTTTGTAGTAACTAAGTGACAAAGATTATTTACATGTAGAAAAGAAGAAGAAGAAGAAGATTGGAGAGAAAGGAAAGAAGGAGAAGGCGAAGAAGGAGTTGATGATAAAAAGGAATAACGAAAGAATAAGATTCGTGTGGAAGAAAGAAGAATAGAAATAGTACATGGAAGGCGAGATGCATTGAAATCAGCGTTTTCCTAAATTATTGTTTCCATCAATGGACTTTGAACGTTGATCAAAACTATATAGCCCAGGCGAATTAGACTAAAAAAGGGCCTAGCACCTGAAAAATTATGGATGGCTGGAAATGATCTTAGACCCCTGTGGACATCCCAAATAAGTTTAATATGAGTTTGCGACTCTTTCTGAGTGGCGCGTAATACAGAATTTGGGCATTCTGTTAATTTTCTATTTTTTTGCAACTCACGTCAAAACCAAGCGTCGCACAGAAAAATTTTCAATTACAATGTTTTAGTAAATAAAATTCTTGAGCGATTGATATCAAATCCAACCCTCTGTGATAAGCGACAACCGAGTTATGATTTTTTTTAAATGCTGTATTTTTTTAGAGAAATTGAAATTTGAAATTTTCAATTTTTGATTGCTTATATCTTCTGTACGTTTCACTAGAAATGTAAAATTTAAAATCCCTCTGGGGATAATTTTATTCTGTACAATTCAAGACCAAATAGAACTTTCTATCTTGTATATTTTTTGTGCTAGAGCTCTCAACATATTTCCTTGTACAACAAAAAATACAATATTTTCAACAATAATGACCAATCTGCTTGAATTCATGATTTCTAAATATCAAACGATAGAGGAGCTTATGCTCTACAATTTAAGCCCAAATACAAATTTTTACTATTAATATCTTCCAAGATAGACACATTATAACACAAATAGTAGTCTTTTTTCCGGTATATGTGAATGAACTCAAAGTACCCAAGGTCGTAAAATTCTTCAATTTTGATCGAATTTAACAAATTATATATGCATTTGAACCGCCTTGATGAGCTGATAACAATGAGCTATAGTTTGTTGGGCACCCTGTATTACGCGCCACTCAGAAAGCGTCGCAAACTCATATTAAACTTATTTGGGATGTCCACAGTGGTTTAAGATCATTTCTAGCCATCCATCATTTTTTGGGTGCTAGAAGTCTAATTTGCCTGGGCTAATATTAGAATTTGCAGAGTTCAATTTGAGGCAATTTCTCTTGTACAAAGGAAGCATTATACCTACGTGTCCACGTTTCAAGCTAGGCTACATTCAAAATTATACTCGTAGCAATCTAATTGAAAAGTCTTATCATCATTAACGCCAAATAGTTAGGCGGCTTCATCTGACTCTTGTACGTGATGTAACCCACTAACAAACGATTTAAATCATCTATTGTCTCTATGATTTTAAAAATATTATAAAGACATAAGAAACTGACAAATGTAAATAACAACATCAGCTGTTCTAGTTCAAAATCAGCTGTTGGAGGGAAAGGTGGAAAACAGGAAGAAGAAAGTAAGAGGAAGAAGAAGAAGAATGATAATAATTAAAAAAAATAATAATAAGAAGAAGAAGAAGAAGAAGTAGGAGAAAAAGAAGAAGAAGTAGTAGGAGAAGAAGAAGAACAAGAAGTAGGAGAAGAAGAAGAAGAAGAAGTAGGAAAAAATGTTTATGATGGTGGTGATGGAATTTAAAAAAAGAAATTGCAAAAATGTGTATATTCTGTAAATGTGTTAAATTAATTTAATATTAAATTAATATTATTTTATTCGCATTGATAATGGGCTGAGTCACAAAACATGTATGTGGAATAATAACTTGGAAGTTTTTTAAAAAGGGTACTGTATTTGATTTTCATTCATTTATCAATTATTTCAAATAGCCCTAAGTTTAAAGTTTTATTTTCTGTAAATGTGTAACGTGTCATCTTGTGTATTAGTTTTTTTTAAATGTAACCTTTTAAAAAAATGAATTCTGGACACACCATAATGGTTGTAAATAGTTAATTGTCCTACAGATTTTCCATTCTTCCATCCTATGATTGACACCACCGCTTCCAAGTTGTCGTCTATGCATTATTTTCTCCAACAATTTCTAAGCACACAGAACCATGACCAACTGAAAACAAAGCATCTCCTACTCGTCCATTGTCGACCATATGGAAAGTCGACCTTATTATTTTCAATTACAATCTAAATTAGAATGAAGTTGGCGTTTCGTAATCAAGATAAAGTCTGTCCAAGCAAAGAAGACTCTCTGTTAAGATGGTAAGATGACTCCAGCTCAATCAATATTGGTTCAAAAATTATAAATGTAGTCTTAATAGTAGATCATATTGTTCCCTACAATTTGAAAGCAATTTTATAATTTTTGAACCGATATTGACCGAGCTTGAGTCATTTTCCCATCTTGCCAGAGGGTCTTCTTTGCTTGGATAGACTATAGTTACACTGACGGCCATCATACAAAGGTGAGTGAAGGTAGAGTCAGGTCGAGCAAAGAAGACATTCTGGCAAGATGGTAAAATTACTCCAGCTCGGTCAATATTGTTCCAAAAATAATAAATTTGGTCTCAAATTGTAGAATACATTCTAATCTACAATTTGAGACCAAATTTATAATTTTCGAACAAATATTGATCGATCTGTAGTAATTTTCCCATTTTGCCAGAGGGTCTTCCTTGCTTGGACGGACTATATAGCAGCCGCCATCAAAATTGGCGGTTGGAAAATGACGGTTTTCGATGCTCAGCTCTGTCAGGACAGTCTGAAAACGGACACAACAGGCAAACTGTTGAGCCGAGGTCGCTCTCGACTAATTACGCTCTCAAAGACCGCTTGTTGCCTGTCCTAACAGAGCTGAACATTGATAACAGTCACTCACAAACCGCCAGTTTCGGCAGTTATGTCTATAGATATAATACTGTAGTAGGTTATATTCTATTGATGGAAGAATTATATTCTATTATTCTAGGCCTTTGTTAGCTCGCAGTTGTCACCTATATACTGTCCAAGCGAAGAAGACCCTCTGGCAAGATGGGGAAATGATTCAGGCTCGGTCAATTTTGGTTCAAAAATTATCAATTTGATCTCAAATTGTAGGAAACAATTCGATCTACTTCTAAGACCAGAATTATAATAATTGAGAAAATATTGACCAAGCTGGAGTCATTTTCCCATCTTGCCAGAGGGTCTCCTTTGCTTGGACAGATTATAAAACTGAATTAATGACCAGATTCGTCCGCCATTTTGTTTTCAAAGTTGAAAGGAGTGCAGTAACTAGTAAGTGACACCCATATCGTGATGAATGGTTCTTTATATCAGTTTAATAGAAGGCCTTGTTTCAGGGTTATTCAGGCGATTCTATCATACATGACTTGATTCGTTTATTGTATCATTATTTAGTTGAGTCATTCATTTCACTGTATAGTCTGTCCAAGGGAAGAAGACATTCTGGCAAGATGGCAATATGGCTCCAGCTCGGGCAATATTGGTTCAAAAAATATGGATTTGGTCTCGAATTGTAGATCAGAATGTTTCCTAGAATTCAAGACTAAACTTATAATCTTTGAACCAATATTGACCGAGCTGGAGTCATTTTCCCATCTTGCCAGAACGTCTTCTTTGCTTGGATAGACTATACCAGGATTGGATTATTATTAGTTAGCGTTTTACCAATCATACTCGTCAAGTGGATTCATTAATTAAACTACATTCGATATGACAAATAATTTAATTAAATGCTGAGACATCATTATAGACATAATTAACATTTTTCTCATAATTATACAGAATGACCCACTATCATCTTCGCACTGGTACGCACTATCATCTTTTTTTAGTGGGACATTACTTTTTCAAAAAAAGATGATCGTTTTTTCAAAAAAGGTGCAGCTGCCGGCAACCAAGATCTGACAATTTCTTACGAAAAATGTCAAATAGAATTTCCTTCATAATGACCTTCGTTTTCGAGGTACATCGATTTTTCGATATTTATTTAATAGGCTTTCTTACCGCATTAAATCGTCAATCGTTTACTCAGTGCTGTTACATCATAACCTCATTTTGGAGAATATTGACTTCATGATAAAATTTTTGGGAGAGGAATAGCAATTCCTCTCAATTCAAGTAGTTGTATATCGATGATTAAATAGGTAGTATGAATATCCCTAAAACTATCAGTCGAAATCCAATTCCGAGGATATCGTTGGAAAGGGGGCGAAATAAAGGTGTCTATTTGATGCTTCAACATAAATTTCTTTGGGTGGAGCTTGTAGATAATTTCATTTTGGATAAAAGTGTCCAGTTCAACTTCTTGGTGTTAGCTATACAATTGACAATAGTAGTTTTAGGCTTCATGGGGTATACTCATGTTCAGGCTTTGAATACTCGTTTTGACGAGTCCAATTATTTTAGAAGTAATCTTATTTTGAGAGAGAAAAAGAGTATGATAAGAAGAAGAATAAAAAAATATAATACTAAAACTCCCTCTCATGTCTGACCTGCAATTTGTGTCGCTTCCGAAGCGTGTAGGTCGACTATGTTGAAAGATCTTCCTCATAGTCTGTTCAAGCAAAGATGACATTCCGGCAAAATGGGAAAATGACTCTAGCTCGATCAATATTATTAATAAAATTATAAACTTGGTTTTAATATGTAGATCAGAATGATTCCTACAGTTTCAGATCAATTTTATAACTTTTGAACCAATATTGAGCTAGCTGGGGTCATTCTTCCATTTTGCCAGAATGTCTTCTTTGCTTGGACAGACTATACCCTGTGCTTGTCCCATTCCAATCTCTATAATGAGGAAATGAAGATTTGGACGGATCCAACGCTTTAATCTTGGCATTTGACTGGTGTCATAATCGAGTTTGAATCCTATTTCACTCGTATAAATTTGGTCTGAAATTGTAGCAAAACCTATAATTTTTGAAACATTAATGACTAATCTGGAGTTATTTCCCCATAATGTCAGAATGTCTTCTTTGCTTGGATGGTTTATACCAATTTATACTAAATAGTCCGAAACAATGTTATGTTTAATCATTGAACTTTTATTACAAATAATTTTCACTTCAAGAGAATATGTTGAAACAATTTATTAGTTATTAACCAATATAGAAGGCTAAACCAATGGGTCATACCTTCTCTAATCTCTTGTATCAATTCAAGTTAAAATAGAATAGCTTATTAGTCTCTTACTAGATGCAATATTAATGAATTTAAAAAAAACTTCAAGTGAGTTCCACTTCAAGAATCAAGAGAGTTACCAAAATTCATTCATTAAATTCGAACCATTCCTTTATTACAGTCATGAAAGTTCAAATAGTGATCAGTAATGAAAACAATAATCAAGTGATTTACGAAAATGAATACTCTATAACTGACTTAGCGTTTATTAGTTTCATTCATTGTGCGACAATTTTTTCTCATAATTTTTTCTACCGTCTCACAATCATAGTGTTTCTCTGAAAGTAACTGGATCAAAGAAATGTGATCTACCAGTGCTATTTGATATCCAATGACCTTCTTTATTGTTATTTTTCTCACAGACAAACAAGGTTGCACTTGATCTTGACCAAGGATCGAATTTGATTGGTCAGCTGATTTTTTGTTGGAATTTTTATAGGCCTATCATTCTTAAGGTATCATTATACATAGCAGCTTCATGATACGCAGTAATGATACAAAAGTTCGAAATTGATACATAAAGAAAGCTCGTTGATGCAAGACATTTGCAATGATAAAGGTATCCTTATACATAACAGCTTCATGATACGCAGTAATGATACAAAAGTTCGAAATTGATACATGAAGGAAGCTCGTTGATACAAGACATTTGCAATGATTATCGATTGCCGCCTAATTGGAAATAGGCTGATTCTATTTCCTAATGATTGATCTTGAGAGGATTTGAACCTAGTTTAGGTATTTTTAATTTGAAATACAGTACTACAAAATAATTGAATGAAAATTGTAAACTAAGTTTCAAAAAGAGAGAGCCGTTAGTTTTTCTCCGATTCCCGGCATTTTCAAATGAGCTATCAGTTCACCTGAGGTCGCTCTTGATTTATTTTGCTTTCACAGACCGCATTCAGACTGTCCCAACAGAGCTGAGCACTAATTAAAGACATTCTCTAACCGCCAGTTTTTTCGGCATCTGCTATAGTCTTTCCAATCAAAGAAGACATTCTGGCAAGATGGGAAAATGAGTACAGCTCGGTCAATATTGGTTCAAAAATTATAAATTTAGTCTTAAATTGTAGAATAGAATGTGTTCTACACTTCGAGGCCAAATTTATAATTTTTGATCGAATATTAACCGAACTGGAGTCATTTCCCCATCTTGCCAGAACGTCTTCTTTGCTTTGACAGACTATATACAGACTCTGGTTGGCTGCTTGAGAGAAGCAGAGTGATAGCCAATTTCATTAGAAAACTCCATCAAAAAGTTTCGTCGTGGAAAAGATGGGACGAGTAATAATTTATACATTACAAGGAGAAGGAAGGACAAGGCTGCACAAGTTAGTCTTGAAAACTGAAAAACTTTTTCACTCCAATCCAATTCGAAAAGATAATACTCGTCAGCAGTACTCATTATTTCACGGAATTGGAATGCTGTAAAGCTGAAGCGAAAAAAGTTTGGGCGATTTCGTCTGCTCGTTGTGCCCTCCAACAGCTGATGTTGTCAATTGAGAGGACATTGAGAGTTGTTTTATAGCTATGTCTAGACCCTAGATGAGGTTTTTTAAGTAAAATTCAAGAGCAATAATAGATGTTTTACGTCATGCATATTAATACTGTAAGAAATAATCAAGTTTTTTAATAATAATATAACAATCAATTCGAGAAAATTCAGCTGATGTGATAAAATTATCCACATCCAATGGTACAGTACAGAAAATCCTGGTAACGTTTTGTTTGACATTTATGGTTGAAAATTGATTCAAGTTCTTCTAGCTCAAATTTTTTCTAGACTATAGTTTGAAGGTTACACCATTCGTTCTATTTTCTATAGAAGGCTTCAATTATGGATTAAATTATTCTATAGAAGGCTCGATTTATGGTACAGGACAGCTCGTTGATACGAGACGATGCAAGTTGATACAGGCGATGGATCAAGAAAAATATCCATCTATCTACGATTTGCTATCAAATAAAGACAGCCATTCTATTCTATTCTATTCTATTCTATTCTATTCTATTCTATTCTATTCTATTCTATTCTATTCTATTCTATTCTATTCTATTCTATTCTATTCTATTCTATTCTATTCTATTCTATTCTATTCTATTCTATTCTATTCTATTCTATTCTATTCTATTCTATTCTATTCTATTCTATTCTATTCTATTCTATTCTATTCTATTCTATTCTATTCTATTCTATTCTATTTGCAGTGCTCATGGATCGCTATATTGTTATATTACATAATGAGTGTGGAAAAGGCGTTTTTACAAACGAATAATTATGTTCTCCAAACGAGCGGTACGCGAGTTTGGAAAATAATTATGAGTTTGTAAACTTTTCCACACGAATTATGTACATTTTTTCGTCATAATAGACTGAGAAGGATTTATAAAAACCTCAAACAACTGAAAACATTAACTGAAGCCAACATAACCTCAACACAACACTAGTAGCACAAACACACACACTGAACTGTCATGGCGGATCGTTCGACTCGTTTATTCATATGTTGAGTTCGGAAAAAACAGCTGGGCTAGATTTTCAGTGCTGTAATTATCATCGTGATGATGACTAGTGCTGTAATAATCATCAAAATGATTATTCCCGCATTCAGAACAGCTGATCTTTGATTCTCCTGTAAATGGCAATTTTCCAAACGCAAATCTAGCTTGAAAATGGTGTATTACATACAAGTACGGTATGGTGTAAAGAAAAAATTATTCTATTTCTTATTAATAATTGAACATTTTGAGAGCATTTGAACTTCAGGTATCTACAAGTTGAATAAAACAACGCCTCAGCTGAGATCACTGTTGACTCGATATGCTCTCGCAGACCGCAGACGACTGTCCTGATAGAGCTGAGCATTGATAACAGACATTCTCAATTTCCCAACTTACTTTCAATACGGTTATTTCATTATGTACACCATGTATAGTCTGTCCAAGCTAAGAAGATCCTCTGGCAAGATGGGAAAATGACCACAGCTCGATCAATATTGGTTCAAAAATTATCAATTTGATCTCAAGTTGTAGGAAACAATTTGATCTACTATTAAAAACACATTTAATAATCCCAGATCAAATATTTACCAAGCTGGAGTCATTTTCCCATCTTGCCTGAGGGTCTTCTTTGCTTGGACAGACTATAACATCTTAAAATAAAATTGAAGCTTACACAGACAGTCGCTTCAAAATAAACAGTTATGAAAGTTTTGTGAATAGCAGAATAGGTTATGAAGATGTTCATTGATGTACAATAGATAAAGCAACATGCTCTGGTTATGAATGACATTGGTACGATCTTTTCAAGACCAGTTGAATGAACTTGTTTGTATGGGAGGGTCGTAACTTGAGAGCTATGAGAACAGAATAAGAATACTGTACTGTATTTGTTACAAGACACTCCTTCTCAAGTTTAATAATTCGACTTGATTTAATAATCGTGTTTACGTCTGTCCAAGCAAAGAATACATTCTGGCTGGATGTGAGAATGACTCCAGCTCGGTCAATATTGGTTCAAAGTTTATAAGTTTAGTCTTGAATTCTAGGAAACATTCTTATCTAAAATTTGAAATCCAATTTGTAATTTTTTAACTAATATCAACCGAGTTGGAGACATTCTTCCATCTTACCAGAATGGTTAATATTGGTCTTTGGAATGTTTTTGTCAATACATTGGTTCGAAAATTATAAATTTGGCGTCAAATTGTAGATCAGAATTTTGAAACCAATATTGACTAAGCTGGAGTCATTTTCCCATCTTGCCAGAATGTCTTCTCTGCTTTGACAAACTATACATTTACAACCTTCTATAAATATCACGATAACCATAAATACAGTGATATTATAACTGTATTAAATATTGTATTTTCCCTATTAAATGCAGGTTTGATTATACCTGGACATAAATACAATAAACTGTACCTCTTCTATGTATACTAGAGTAGCTACTGTTCACAATATATTATTAACTATATAAGGAAGCATATTCATGTCGTTTTCGTGTACAGGTCATTGCTTTGCATAAGCGCGTCTAAATAAAATGTTATTATAGAAGTAATCTTTATTCCGACCAAGTCTGCTTCTTAACCTTCTTGTGCTCTGAAGCATTTTGTAGGCTTACTGTGTACTGTACACTACTATATACTGGGTCAAATTATTATACTGTAGTAGGCTATTCACTGGACGATTCATAATTTTCAGAGTAGGCAGCAGGCATTCAAATTATTGAGATGGAATAATCTGTTGTTGATAATACTGAATAACTGTAGTATTCATCACGTAATTTATAGTTTACAAAATTCCTCATTAACTATTTCTGTTTATAATGATGTTTATATACACTATAATCTGTTTATCCTACAGATTAATATCCTGAAAGAACTATTTCATGGTTTATCATCGATGTTTGAGACGAATGAACAACTTGCGTGTAATCTGTATATATCCTAACAGCTGTAGTCAATCATATCCTGAAAGAACTATATAACCTACATGGTTTTCCATGTGAATAGTGAAAATTAGGTTTTATAGCGAAGTGGAACAACCCTTATTGGGTCTCCCAACTATTGAAAGTCATACGCTTTTATGAGTGATAAATTTTGTATTACAATTTCTCCTTGTTTAATGAGTGTATAAATTTTGTATTACAATTTTGATTCATGATTATTTATTTTGTTTTGTTGCAGGTAATAAATAGAGATATTTATTCGCTTCCCGTCTCTAGCGTATTGTGTATGGTAAGTGAGTTCTGTATTATCAACAGTTCAAGATTCAAGATATCTGTAATACAATATTTAAAGATTCAAGTAGAATAAAGACAAAAGAAGAGAATAATTATCATTACAACTCGAGTCTGTTTATGTTTTCTTGAGCTCAGCTATTCCCTCAGATTTAGATACTACAGGATATGGTACTCAAAGATTTATTCTTCTAGTACGTACAATATATAAGTTATAGGTTTTTTTAATTCTAAAAAAAGTTACTTACCGGTTTATTGATAGTTACATACCTATGATTGATAGTGGTTTAACAACCGAAACCGAGTTGAATAATATGAAAAAATAATTGTAGGCCTATGAGAAAAATATGAATAATTATCAAATTCTTGAAAATTTGTGGTTATACAATATACAACTGAAAATTTCCAATATGAATAATTATCATAAATATCACTTTCATGAGTACACAAGAACTAAGCCCTCAGTCAGAGTTGAGTCTGAATCTGAATAGATGTGAAATCTACTTTTATGCTCTGCGGTCTGTAAGTCAGAACTTCTGCTCCAGCCTATTGATTTTCCCGGTTTCTATGCAAATGACAAGGCTTCCCGCCAAATTTATTCGCAATTGCCTTTTGTTCTTCAATTGCTCTCGGCACAATTTCTCTCTTGATAGAACTTTATGACCTATTAATGCTGAGTAATGTGCTACTATGGAGGCAGTTGAATTGTTCTCTGAACGAGAATTCCTATTCTGATTGTCAAAAAGTTTTTGAATTTGTATACTGTTTTGGGAGTGCTCCAGCATTGGTAGAAGTTGTATGACCTAGTTAAATAGAATTTGATCTAAATTTATGAGTAAAATTTGAAATAATGTCATTGATAGAAAAAATTGAGGTAAAATTTGAAATATTATTGAAGTATTATTTAATTTAA